>CAVLJG010000006.1:66170703-66205586 GCA_963669975.1 Acanthoscelides obtectus
GCGTTGACTATAATCACCTTTGTATGATAAACTGAATAATATCTCTCTATACACTTAGTACTCTGAGGCAGGCTGTGAGTCGTCATGTTCATACTCACGGCTGTATGTGATTTGTACCTGGTGAGAATTATGGTCCTAACAATTTGTTTGGCTAAGCAAATATAATTTTGAAACTATTTCACATAATAACGTATTTTAAGAACAAGCGTCAGAATCCAAGGAAAGGTCAATTATCTTTCATATATTCAAATCAATTTTTCTCTTGAACAAGTAAGCTGATACAAGTTATTCGGGAGACGATATAGATGTCTCAAAGAAGTCAGTGACGTTAAAAACACCTTGTTTGCCACTATGAGCGTCAATGGATTCAAACCTTTACTAAGAGTCAAGGAAGACGTCTCCTGATATATATTCAATACCCAAGAAACACGGCCGGGGTTTCTCCACGTATAGGGAACTAAGAATATGCAGATGCAGTCTACAAGGAGGTATTGTATTGAAAGCAAAGTCCACGGCCCATCCATCGGTCAAGCCGTAATCGAATTGATGAATGATTTTAAAACAATTTGGGTACTAACATTACACTGTATGAAGTCCCTGGAGCACTGCTATGGGTGCATGTTCGCACTAGGATATAAATTACAAAGTGTAGAGTAATAACAGTATGAGAAGAGGGCCAAAAAAGGAAGGATACAGGGAAAAATAAAGTATTCTGTTTGACAATACTATTTTTGTAGCTTCGAAGAGATGGCCTCATCGCATTTCTTCCTACTCGTAATATTACTTAGTATATCTGGTGTTTCAAAATCGACCCTGACCATTAGGATCTCGGAAACGGTAAGTTATACGAAGTCGCTCAAATGGGGACAAAGTTGGGTATTCAGGCCATTTGCAAAATACGCCTATACGCTTTCGAAATTCAAAGTAGGAGAGAGACGAGAAAAATAATTTTCTCTAAATAGTTTTGATGTTTCTTTCAGTTTGTTCGTAGTAGGATTTCGAAATAAATTGCGCATTAACATGTCCACTACAAAATGTCATAATTATGGTGTTGCATCTCTTGTCCTCCAGCATCAACTTTATTTTTTCTTATAGACGCGCTATTGGATTGTTCCATAGATAAATAGCTGATTCCAAAAGTGTATTATACATATTGGCATTGCAAAACCTTAGTTATTGAAAAAAATCCTAGGTAGCCCTTGAAATGAGCAAATAGTCATTTGTTTTGTATACCTGATTTATCGCAAAATCACAACAAACACAATGTACAGAGAAGACCATAGACTTCTTTTGTTTTTTGAACATTTGGTACGTTGGCTCTACTTTCGTTCGTTGTCCTACCTATAGACCAAGGCTAGGTCATGATGATTGCCAATAAGCATGAAACAGCCTCTCATACGGTTGGCACGCAGTTAGTATCACGGACAAAATAATGGCACAGTAAATGTAGACGATCATCTACTATATATCCAGAATTGAAGGCATCAGGTGGCCTCAGCGAGCGTCTGTTTACTCTCCCAGCGGATGATGTTGGTAATAGATGGTACAAGTATTTTGTGCGTGTGCGTATTTCCACAATCCTTGTTAGTTCATTTTGTTCATTTGTAATATTGTAAAGTTTTTGGGTTCCAATTTAACCCTATTTGGTATGTATGATGATGAGTAATTTAATTGCCCTAATAAAGTTTTGGCAGCTCCTCAACCTCTACCTCTACCTTTCCCCAGGTGCATCTTCCTGACGTTCGTCTGTTTCCGACCATTTTCGTCTGCTATCGCGCCGCATCGCCACCCTCGATCGTGGCCGTCGCGCGGCTGTCAGTGCCTACTGCGATCGCACACGGGTGAACCGCCCCCCGCGTCATTTTCCACTCGGGAACACGCGACACGCCGACAAGGGTGCCGGTATACGCGAACGAAGAGGTTGTTGCAGATTTTAGAGGTGATTTGATTTGGATGGTGGAGTTGTTTAGAAGATGGAGTGGATTGGGGGTTGGCTTACGATAGATTTAGGGGGCGAAACTTAAAATATTGTTTAGGAAAATCACTCTTGGAGTACGTCTCAAATTTGGAAGTTTTTTTGAATAGTATAGGTTCTATAATATAGTGGATAATCGATCCTTCCCGATATTTTTTAATTTTTGTGATTTTTGTCAATCCTCCAAAAATGGTCATTTGAACTCAATAATAAAAAACTATCTACGAAACTAGTGATAATTTAATTGTATTTCGTAGTTTATACTTAAACCAAGCTCACACAATCACGAAGGTTCTTTTCACAATAAAATGATACATATTTCAAAAAATAAAATTGTTTTCGTTTTCAGTTATCCTTAGAACAATGGTGTGGCTGCTAGAAAAACTTGCCAGTAATGTCTGATTTACTTTAATTCAAGTCATTATTATTAAACAGCCAATCCAATCGATTTAGGTCAAATAACGTTCCTTTGACTAATAAGATCTACATTCACTTTTATCCTTCTGCTAATGTCACTTCTGTATATATATATTTAAGGGGAGGTTTGCTAAATGTTGATTGTGTCAAAATTGAGAGCAGAAAATCAATTTTTGTGATAATAATTATAATAACCTTTATTGCTGAAAGAAAAAAAAAGGATTGCAGTAGTAGATAAAAGACAGTATTATATAATAAACCAATGGACGCAAAAAGGTTTCGCAGAAACTTATGCTTGGGCATGAGCTCATGTATAAATAACTTGAGACTGAGAAAAAAATATGTATATAAAAAAAACATTAGACAAGGCCTGATAAAATTTTTAAGACTCAATCGGGACGGAGACGCATTATGAGCAACAGTTTTTCATACTGTGTCTTTTACCTTACAACTCTGCAACATAAAGTGCGATCGCGTACTCGGTCTATTTTTTGAAAAGCGTTATACTACAGATTATTTGCAATAAATCCACCCAACTAACTCGGCGGCCAAATATAAGCGTTTCCTAGTTATCGACAACGTACTATTTTTACACATTTTTGTATACTTTTACGACAGTTGACAACAATTGTACCTGACTGGCTTCCCGAATATTCTTATAATTCATAAACAACTGATTTAGTTTTCGAACAAGGCTGGCCAATTATTCAAACAAATATAAAAAAATAAAAACTCTTGCCATTTAAGATACCTTATTTCTGCGATATTTGAGTATATCGGGCTAGAACTTATTCCTATATTGATTGCTAGCTCATCAACTTTCACAAACGTATCAGTAATGTTCCTAAGCATTCAAACTTTTTCCTTGATTTCTTCGCGACGTTTCAAAAAATTTCATAAGACGTTGACAACTCAATAATTTGTGGCATACGCCTTGCCAAGAAATATGTTAGACTTCCAGTAATCTCACTAGTGATTTCCGAATAATGTATAAGGAAAATAGAAAATATACAAGGTGGCAACTGGAGTGATTATTGAAGCATAAGCATGGGTACTGAAGTTTCTTGTTTTTTTTTTCGATACACTGTGGTATACATTTCTACGCTAGTGATAAAGAAAAAAACGGATCAAACAATATTATAGAGAAGTGATACTCCATCCATGACCAACATATATTGTGTAATTATTGCAGTCTTAAAACTCTTAATGCAAACATCTTCCAGGTTTACCTCAGGCGTGTAGAAATACAGTACCCCTTCTGACCAAAATTTTTCTCAAGAGGAATACCTAACTTGTCAGATATTTTTTAGTGGGATACTGTGATTATTAGTCGAAACTTTTGTTAAACCTGTAAGAGATTTTGGAACTAACTAATTATTCTGAATAGGAAATTGCTGATATTCACCCAAATTTCAGTTGCGATGAGCATACGGAATGTTTAAACTACAATTAGATTAAATGCTTAAACATGTAATTCAAATTGAATTAAAGTTGCAAATATTTGCATTACTGATTTATGTTCAAAATAGGTATTTGCGATATAATAATTATAATATAATTATAATATTATGCGAGTATGCTTAACAGAGATATTACGCTCATCCACCATAATTTCAAATTACGATAGATTTAATTATTCTTTGTACATTCAACATATGTTTTTATAAATCCAAACATTCCATACGAAAAAAATGCAATGAAAATTAGTAGCCTAGCAAAAGTTGACGCACAATCATATGAAAAGCTGTATATTTGGATCATTATAGCGTTGATCATAAAAAAATTTCACCCAGGCCCATGAATTTCAAAATCCACGCCCTCAATCCATTTCAACTATCACGTTGTAGTCAATGTCTGAAATACAGGTTATCCTGGAACTGAAAAACAATCTGCAAAGTGACTGATTTGTTCAAAGCCCTTAAAACTGATTTTTGCACTTTGGCTGCGTAACTCTCCCTCCTTATCTCTCTTAGTAAAACTCAGATCAAAGAAGGTCAGGAATCTCATCAAACACTGACTAGGCCATTGGTTGTTACCGAAATTACAGAATGTATTAAAAATGATGGGACATACTTATCATTTTTATAGAACGCTTTACAAAAGAGATTAACTTTGTCAAAGTGCGTGAATCGGCTAAGGTAATGACAAAAATACACGTAATCAAATGGAGAGCAAAAATTACTTTTTCTTCGCCGTGCCTAGTGGATTCAGTAAAAGTTCGAAATGCTCTTGTTTTTTTTTTTAAATAGTGGTCGGACTTAAAAAAATCTTGTCCAACATTGACAAGGCACCCTCAACGTAAAAAATGGACGGTTGAATACAAAATGTAGGAAATGCTGCATAGAATCATTTTCGTCTGGCTTTACTTAAGAAAGAGGCTTTGACCAAGTATTTCTGTTAGTCCGAAATTCATAAGAATCTTGAAATTTGTTTTGAACCTTCGGTCACTCTGCGAACTGACTGAACATCTCTGGAATTACTTATGCAGACTTTGACTAAATAGAAATATTTTTAATCTAGCATTGAAGACTGTGTGAAAGTAAGGAGACTCCACCACATGTAGACAGAAGATCTCAACCGGTCAGTGCGAACGTTTGACTAACCATTGGTGACGTAACAACACTTTCACTAAACATAGTGCGGGTGTGCTTAATAAAGTGGACTGTATAAGTGAGTGTTACTGCGTGACATGGCAAAAATGACTATCCTCGCTGCCGCCGCTGTTTTGATGTTGATGGACTGTGTCAGCTGTCAGACGTTGCTACCGGAAGACGAGGAGAGTGAAACAGGTGAGTGCGGGTGAATTGCGGCAACTTAAAGCTGACTTAGAGGTTAAGAGGTGGGACAAAATACCTCAGATCTTTCTTGTACCTAAGCTGCCGCATATGCAGAAGCCTAAATACCTGAGCGGCGCGGCTACCGACAGTTCGAAATGGTTAGGGCGGGACACCGAAGTTGGGCGAGACTGGCTGGTAGGCTCATCGGGCGACAGTATCGTGGAGTAAAGCTCTGAGTAGCAAAGCCCGTTTACATAGTGCTAGGAAAGAGCTAGTTTTCCGACGGTGCAACAGAGTTCCGAGACTATCCGCTAAAAGCAGTCATGTATCAGTCGGTTAGCTCTTCTCTGTTGATTGACTCAGTCACTCATGCTAATAAAATAGCTTTGCAGAAAAAGAATATTGAACGAGCGAAAGGAAAATCATTTATCGGTCATGATACAACTTCAACAATGTATTTTGATTCAAGGTCTGGAATGGTGCTAGCAAAAGGAAGGCTTACTGCCTAAATGAACGCTGGAAGATGAAAGGCTGTATGCATGTATAATTTTGGTACCAATAAAAAATCTTGCGATATATGCATCTGTTTGTAACTAAAAACTATTATGGGAACTCGAAGCAAATTGCATACTATAAGAAATTAATCCTATACAAGCATAATCTCACTCACACACTTAACTTTGTAGACATAAGAATTGTGAGATCGTCTCTTAGCTTTCCCTTATGTTTGCATCCTACTGCGGCGCTGCTTGATGAACTTCATCATGGGGCGTAACGCCAAAAGCCACCTGCAGTAAATTTTGCCAATATATTTATACAGGGTGGCCCATCCATGTGTGGAGGAAATATTATACTAATAAACAAATACATTTAGGGAAAATCTATTTATGGGATGTAATATACGACATTTGAGGGCAAATTTTTAAAATTTTGTTTATTATACAGGGTGTGATTTTTCAAATTGAATGCTCCAAATTTTATTGCATATTGGATAAACCAATTCAAAAGAAGAAAATTGATATAACATGCTATGGGGTTTTGGTTATCAGCTACTGAGATATAATGTGTTTTGTCTAGAAAAACCCTCCACTTCGGCAACCCCTCAGTCAGCAATTTTGAAATTTGGAGTGCTGAATTTTGTATCAAAAAAAATTAAACTCCTCGTGTTTCATCTTATTTGTTACTTTTTCAAATTTTAATTTTTGCTAGTACAGGGTGGTCAAAAACGCAAATTGTAGATTTTCTCAAAAATTTCAAATGCATCATCCTGTGTATATTTATGCAAGATTGGATTCAATTTTTTACAAGTTTTTTTTTCATACTAGACACATAAGGGTTTTTTCGGCTATTTTTTCGGTTATTAGCACGTCTTTTATGGAACGGCTTAGTTCCCTAAAATATCGCATCATCCTTGGAACCAAATAAGTTGTTGATTAGTTACAAACTGTCAAAATTAGTTTTGTGAGCGTTATAATAAGAATGCGTTTGGAAATGAATTTTCTAAAGAAGAAATGGTAAATATGGTGTTCGTTTTGGACACCTGAAGTAACAATCTTTGTATCGGTCGAGATGGGCCTATATCTTGGTCTCCTAATCAGTAGATAATATGACACCGATGGACTCTTTTCTATGGGGCTACGTTAAGCAAGAGGTTTATAGATATACACCATCTCCCGGAAAATATGAAGGAAAGGACTAAGGATGCTTTTCTGAACATGAGGGACACATACTGAGGTATGTGCAACGGTCATTTATCCAAAGGCTACGGCTGTGTGTTCAACATGGTGGAGATATTTTCTAGCAGTTTTTGTAGATTAGGCCTTGAGTAGTGATAGTTGTTTGTTTATGTTGTTGTTATAGTTTTTTTTTCTCTATTACGTGTGAAGCTGATTTATATTGTTCTGCTGTTATTAGTTTTTACGTCAGATCTGTACTCTTATTGGCAATATGGAACTAGCCCACTGTTTGTCTTTTGTTTCCATGGATGATGTGATTTGTTTCCTTAATTTTGGTGTGTTGTTCTATTAAACGCTTGGCAACTCAAGATCTAGTGATTTTATCTGAGTCAAACCTTATACCAAAAAAAGCTTATAAGAAATTAAATCCAAACTTGCACAAATATACAAGGTGATGCATTTGAAATTTTAGAGGAAAAGTATAGTTCGCGTTTTTGACCACCCTGTATGAGCAAAAATGAAAATTCGAAAAAGTAACAAACAAGATAAAAGCTAAGGTGTGAAAGTTTTTTTTATACAAAATTCAGCACTACAAATTTCAAAATGTCCGTTTGTTATATCAATCGTATTCTTTTGAACTGGTCTATTCAAATATGCCTTAAGATTTGAGATAATCCATTTAAAAACTTTGATATGTAGGCCAAAATTGCGACACCCTGTATAGTTGCCAATATTTCAGAAATGTACCCTCAAATGTCATGTATAACATGCCTTAAATAGATTTTCCCAAAATGTAAGTAATATTCCGACCACACATGGATGGGCCACCCTATATGTATATACGAGTATATATATATATATATATATCTACTTACTCTATCGAACTTGTTCCGTTTTTGAAAAAAACCTTTCTGCATTATTTACTAGGGAACAAATAGACTTTAATTAAGCTCTCTCGGCCCATTATCGTTTCAACACGCGAGCTTTTATTTCGCGCACGTACAAAAACCAATGAATTTTCTCACAATACAAATGATGAGAGTACAGAATGAACGGGCAACTTCCAAAAGGCGAGTTTACTTTTTTACAGGAATTTTCAGTAGAACTAATATATGTTTTTCTCCATAGTGGAAATATTCATATAGAATGTTTCCATAGCACACATCGCGAAATCTTTCATTTTAATGGAAATACTCCGGAAATTGAAAATGAGAATCATTTGCTGAGACAACATGAAGGCATTTTGCTTCAAAAAGATCGACTGAAAAAGGTAGTCTTCGAATAGCACGAAAAAGTTTGAAAATCCTCAAACCTATCTTTTTGATTTTGAAGTTTTCCAACTTTTGAATCTTTGACGCCAATGAACAATATTTAACTTATTACCAACATTGCATAGACTGTCACCTAGGGTTTGCAGTAGACATGTATGGACAGGGTGCCCGGTTTGAAATTGCAAACCCTCTAACTTTTTTGTATGACCGCTTAGAAAAACATACTTTGCTTAAAAATAGAATGGTCAAATACAAAATCACACGTGTACTTTCTTTTTTACATACACGGCATCCCAGAAAAGTGCTGTTGAGCTGTATTTGTTCAAATGAAACATTCTGTATATCATTAGTCAAAATAATGATTTTTTATGATTCTGAAGGTATATCGCTCATTTTTATTACTTTAGTTAAAAATTTGTATGTGTCATTTAATGACATGTATCGCGCATTTTATACCAAATTTGATAGGCTGTATATTTTTAGTGAGAATGAGATAATGTTCAGAAAAAGCGTATCATAAAAAAGTTGTTGGGTCTAATATGAAGTTTTCGTGCAATATATTTTTTATACCTAGCATCTCAGAAAAGTCCATTTTTTTAAATGAGCAACCTGTATAATTTTAGTGAAGACGATATAATGTTTTTTTTATCTAATTCCAAATATATATGGTTTGTCGTTCTTATTTTCATTTGTTTGATCAAAGACTTAAATTTTGTGTGTTATTTATTCAAGCCAGTTTGCAGCTAGCCGCCTAGGCAATCTGGTATGATAGATCCGGATGCGTACAAATAAATGACACATAAGATCAGAGTAATGGAAATAAGCATAATAAACCATACACATTTAGAATTAGTAAAGAAGCGACGACTTTCATTTTCACTAAAAAGGTACAGGATATACAATTTTATTTGATAGAGATACTGCCTCAAAAACATTTCACTTAACCCTAAACCTTTTGCATAGTATAAGCTTTTCCTCTAAAAGAACGTGCAAATGTTCAGATGATTCTACAAAAAAACAACGTTTTTTCTAATAGCGCTTATCAAATATAGTATTGTTCTCAGCATCGTAAATGACCTTTTGACTCAGCTTGCACATTTTTAGTTGAATTTCTGATCCCGCTTGTCTTTAACGATCTGGCAGATAATATAGGCGCAAATACGGTATTCACTTTTTGAGATGGCGATTCTCTGATCTGAATCAGAACTAACCTTTCCGAATCACTGTCAAGTCAACAATAGACAATAGACTCAAATGTTACCTATATAAGTGTAGATGCTACAAAACGTTCTTCAAAAATTCAAACTTCTTCCTCAAGGAAGCTTCTATCATTCTTAGGCTTTACAACGAATTCTTGGTCAAAACAATTCCAGCTCCCACCTTTTACCGCTCTTGGGCGTCATTTGCAACTATGCCCCATGAGCCTATTTATAATATGGCTGCATTCTCGATCTCCACACAGCGGCCGTTCTCTCTCATTGAATCTAAATTTGAAGTTATTGCGTGGGAAGGGGGTTACTAAAACATACCTAAAATGTACGGAGATAGTTCAAAAATGACACATTACGGTAATGATACACGTATGTTATACTTACCCTAGTGACCAACTGTACATACAGACAGGACTAATGGATATCAGACATATCTACCTATAACATTACTGAAATGTCAATATGCTCATTTTTCAAATTGTAACCATGCGTCACATCAGTTCGGAATAAGACTGAAAGCCAGTAATGTCGATATACCAAGGGTAACTAAAACAATCGGTCATACATATATGACAGAGATGGATTCTTACTAAGCCTAAGGATAACTAAACAGTTTTTATTCTTCCACTATTTTAATTTATTCAGGGCTCACACAGTTTGAATTAATTTCTTTCAAATGTTCAAATATAAGCATCAAAAAGTTACGGGGAGGTGTGAGAAAGCTTCTGAAAGAGAACAGCTGAAAGAAATATAAGCAGAAATTTTCACCCTCGGCGAAATGGATTATCAAAACGATTTGCATATCGAAGAAAATAATAAAGACAATTTGTAGGCCAGTTGGCAAGGTGTCAGAAAGCTTCTGAAGGCTTAGCAGATGCTAAGTATAAACAAAAATCCATCTTCACCTCCAAGGAAATGATTCCTCAAAACAACTTGTATCTTAAAAGAAATGGTATGGGGTGAGAAAGTCTCAGAAGGGGTAGTAGGTAATGAGATATAAATGACAGTTCACTTTCACCCCCAACTAAATGATTCCCCAAACCGAGTTGTGTCTCAAAAAATACTCTATCATAAAGACGACTTAAAGGACAGGTGGCATGGTGTGGAAAATCGTCTGAAGGGGAGTAGTTAAAAAATATAAATGAAAACTCTTCTTCACGCCGAATGAAACGATTCCCAAAACGAGGTGTATCTCAAAAAAAAAATACTCTATCGTAAAAATGATTTTAAAGCCAGGTGGCTTGGTGTGAGAAATCTTACATTCTCTATCGTACGAATGTTGCTTAAGCACTGAGTTTTCGTACCGGTTATGGTTTCGGTTCTAAATGAAGTGAGTAATATTTACTGATTGATTGATATCTAAAACTTCTATGAAAAACGGTTGCTGAACTAGAAGGTACGTCTAGAGATAGTTGGTTTCTTGAGTTTAAATTATGAAGGTTTCTAAAATGTATTTTGTCTTCAAGGTACACTGGACAAGGTGAGGGTACAAAAATCACGATATCATGTTGCAATGCAATTGGAATTTTTAACCAAATCAACTCCTAAGCCTTTTCAGATCTATGGCCATATTTTCTAAGTCATTAGTAAAGCTACAGCATATATTTTGTATCGTTTAGATTCCGTGTATACATAGAATAAACAAAGGTATTAAACTAAGAATCGATATTTAACGATAGAGAGAATAAAAGTTTGATGCAATCGTTTTGTTCAATATATTATTTAAACTAAACCTATTATTATGTAGTCCACGAAGTCGCAGTATAATGTTTGGCTTGTTGTCTCAAACGAAGTTGCTCGTTAATTTGTATACCTGAAATATTAAATATATTACAGGAAGTCGGTTTAACGCTATGATAGACTATACTGAAATCCTCTAATCTTATTTTTGTCATTTTCTGTGTACACTGTACATTTATGACTACACACTATTGGTTTGTGTCACGCCTGTTCGTAAATTTTCGGATTCAAGTTATGTATGTATGTACTCGTACATATTGAAAATAGAATTGGACCAAGGATGTAGTATTGTGGTACTCCAGATATTACGTTTGAAATATAGAATAGAATATAGAATAAAATAGAATAGAATAGAATAGAATAGAATATATATTACGTGCCAATTAACAAAACATTTGTTTTTACACTTGTCATAAAAATTGTTGGTATGCATAACACATAAAAATAGCTTCTTGAAAACTACTGATGACATATACAATACATATAAAACTATAATTGGTAAAAATAAAATAAAATATAATATAAATGTGTAGTAGGCCAGATCACACACATAGGGGGGTCGCGATAAACTCATTCAAGGAATAAAAAGGATGTTTAACTAATTCTTGCCAAAGTGTATTTTTAAAACGTTTTATATATGTTTATAAGAAACCAGACATATTGTTTGCGATTTTTGAATACGATTTGAAAAATAATGCAGAGCTAGTATCAAAGCCATAATATTTTAATTTAGCAAATAAAAGGTCATCATCGATACAGTCAAAAGTTTTGAGTAATCAAAAGAAACAACTGTCGATGCTAATTTTTTATCTTGTGCTCTAACGATTTCGTCTACTAGATTCAGAGGTACAGTCGTGGTACTGTGACTCCTACGAAAACAGAAAATATGGAATTAAGGCCAATTCCCATCTAAGCAGCATCGAGCGGCGCGACGCAGAGCCGAGCGGTGCAGCCAAATGCTGCTTACAATTGTCTACTTGTAATTAAATGAAATCGTTTTCACCTAAGCAGAGCGGCGCTGCGCAGAGCAGAGCAGCGCGACACATTAAAAAATTTTAATTCCTCGTGAAGCATTGACTCGCAGCATTGTCGCTACACATGCGCGGCTCTGCTTGTTGACGGACAGGTGGGAATAGTAGGTTTCGCATGCAAGCAGCAACTTTTTTGCCAAAAAGTCATCATCACAGTTTTAATTATGGACGGAGAAAAAATCGAAAAGCTTATCCTTCTTGTGGGTGAATACAGTGAATTATATGATATGGCTAATAAAAACTACAGTAATCAAAATAAGAGGGATATAGTTTGGTTGGAAATAGGGAATAAAATTAATGAAAAAGGTAAGTGCTAATTAACTATTGCTTTAATTATCCATTTAAATAACATATGAAAGAACTTATTGTTGACGGGTCCTTTTTAAGAAATAATTGATAACAAACAGGATATTTTCGTTAAACTGTTACTAGATTGCTTGACAAGTTCATGGCATACAACTGCGAGAAATATAAAATTGTCTGATGACGAAGATGATGACATCTTGACGGCTAGATGAAAACTACGCGTCGCTGCTCATGCTGCTCGGCGTCGCTCTGCGTCGCGCCGCTCGATGCTGCTTAGATGGGAATTGGCCTTTATTCTTCAAAAATAACTGTGCCTTAAAAAAATGTTCTATAGTAAAGACGACTTAAAAACTAGGTGGCATGGTGTGAGAGAGCTTCTGAAAGGGAGATAAACGCAATAAGTAAAAATTGGGAGGCAATGACCTCCCATGCGCCTCCGAAATTCCTCAATAAATTCAAGCTTCCACGTTCTATCATTATTGGGCGATATACGCAAGTATGATCTCGACTATGATGTGGCCGCATCTTCGATCCCAAAACGGCAGTCGTTCACACTTATTGAACTTGGAGTTTATTCGCAAAGTTCCGCCTAACTTCGACCCTATATTTAAATGAAGTTGAAATTCATGAATATCGCTAAATATGACGACCGACATTCTAGCAGAAGCAGCAGCAGAAACTTTATTTTATCTCTGCTAAGATGATACGGATAAGTTGGCGAGAAGGTTGCGTGTTGCATAATTCAACAGTGTTTTTTTTGTAATGCTGAGGTTATGTTCTGGAATTCCGAGGTGTCATTTCAGGATATTATTATGCCTTGCAGTTTGATATTGAATTAAAAAACACAATCTAGTAAAAAGTCATATAGCATTACAATGCTAACGAGCTTTCAACCCGATTTCCTCTCGTTCTGAGGATGCAAAAAAAAATTACCGAGAAGTACATTCATGGTGTATTAATTGTTTTTAATTGCATGCTTTTATATAACTTGACCTATTTATTATACAGGGTGGCGCGTTAAAAACGAAACGCACGCATATACTGACAGCACAGTTTTTTTTTTGGAAAAACGCTCAGACCCGTCGATTTTGTTTTCGAGGGGGATACAAGTTTGGCAAAAAATGATGTTACCTTATTTTAAAGGTCTTTCAATTCCCTTTATAATGATGTAAAATACATGAGCTTCAGTTCAGTAGTTTTGAAGATTCATTGATTTAAAGCCTAAAGTAGACTTTAATAGGTTTATCAGATTAGTTTGTAATACTTTCAGAAGATATTTGACTAAAAGAATTTACTTAATAAGTAAATGTTTTTCTTCACTACGCCGATGGTTTGTTTATCATTTTGTTGTTGAATTAGATATTGGTGCGTTTTTTTTGTGGGAAAAACTTATTTCTTTAAGAAAGATAAGGAAATATCTCGTACTTATTTTAAATAGGAATTTATTACATAGTTTGCGATTGATTTGAACAAACTTTGTTGCTAAAATAACTTGTAACGCTTTATTACATAAATTAACCATGGTATACTCTACACTGAAGAAACCGAATTTTTCCCAAATCGTATTTATTTTTCTTGTTAACGCCACATTGGATTTTTGGACATATGCATAGAGTTTTTAATTTTGAGTCCTAAAATATATAATATGGCATACATTGAAAATGTTAAACCTTGTTTCAAAATAACCGATTTTATGAGTAGGCCTCGAAATTATCAGACAGTCATTGTTTCATAATGTCATCAGCCAATCGTTCCTTAAGTTCTTATAAACTGAGCACAGTTGAACATTCCTGATTCCATTTTTAATGATATGATATTTCTATAGTTAGTCTTCACTCATCAAATAAAGGTCAACCTACAACCTGTTGATATTATTTTGGAATCGTATTGATAACATTATTAATTTATGTAACTGATACATGGATTTTGGAGTAAAGGCTTAACGATGTTACAGCTTATTTAACACATTTCATATCCCTCATATCTAAACCGATGTACACGTCTTGCGTGGAAATATCTATGGCTAAGGTCTAGAGCGCCTCAATCATTGTAAATAATGCTAGTGGTAGTCGATAAATGGACAAGATATCTCAATGGAAACGCTTCTTGCAAAATTAAAACATTGGTAATTTAATGGGATAAACATGTAATAAGCTGTCATTGTCAAAATCAAATATGAAAATATTAGCTTTTTTGAAATAACTCAGGTTTCACACTGTAATTGGCTGATACATCGTTGGAATCACAATTAGATGCTCTAGTTCAAAAATCTACAATAGACGAAACGTCATTCCGAAAGTCTAATTTTAGAGGAAAAAAAGTGGAAATATTAAGGAACTCTTTATTTTGAAATCCGATACCAAATAAAGCTGAGTAAAAATAAAAACGGGTTGGGATAAATTAGGTTTCTCTTGTCTATATCGTACTCGTAATTGCGAAACCTTCTAACTGACTCTGCATCTTTCACCGCTTTAAACTCCGAGATTCGAATAAAAAATACCCAGTATTATTAGTAAAAGTGATGGCAGCCTTTCTTTCTGGTTCCAAGAATATATCGTTTATCACGCTTACTTTTATTACTTTGATCAAATACCAAATCTTGTGTGTAATTTAATCATATGTATTCAGTCCTATGCCAGATTACCCGACTAGATACAAACTAGTTTGAACTCGGACACACATGAATAAATGACACTCAAAGCACAAGTTTTGATCAAACTAATGAAAATAAGTTTGACAACCCATATATATTTTGAATAAGAGAAAAAACGTTTACCGTCTTCAGTAAATTCTAGAGAGTGCGCATTTGAAAAAAATGACTTTTCTGAGATACAAGGTATAAAAAATATATTGCACGTGAAACTTTATATTAGACCCTACAACTTTTGTATGAAACGCTTCTTCTGAAAAGGCCAGACAAAAAAGTTAGAGGGAAGGACAATTTGTAGCGGTACAACCTGTATCACAACCTATCCAAGTACTTCCATTTAATGTTAATGAAAAACAAGCATAAAATTGTTATCAAAACATGTAGCTGCCAAGAACTGACAGGTATTGGGTCCTGAATAATTATGGTCATTGGCGGCGCGTGTCCTCGTACGTGGTCAGTTTTTCTGGAAAGCTTTCATAACCCGTTATGAATTTTATTATCCGGAGTAACTAACCAATTTGGTTCAATTAAACTGAATGTTCTGGAAACAGTTCAATTGGAAATAATAAATCGGGTGCCTGTTTTATTAGGATGTTTAACTAGTTTAAATAATTTAGTTTATCTAGAAAGATACATTTAAAACAAGTAACCATTCTGATAAAAACATTTAAATTGTTTATTTGAATGGCGGACTCGGCCTGGCATGACTTTTCATTCGTCAATGATCGGGAGTATACGACAAGCGCAGTGCCGGTGACGCGCTTCGAACTCCTCAGTTTCACTTGTGATTTTCGTGACGAGCTTCATATCCGAAATTAATATAATTAAATTGTTTCAGCTGTAGCAGATAAAACTCATTTCAGCGCTTCATTAATTTCAAATAAATTGGTGTACTAAATTTTGGTTAACGGATTAATAAATTCAATTACATAATTGTGTCTTTATTCGATTAAACTAGTTTCAGATATTCAAATAGACTCTCACACATTTACTCAAATTTATTAATTGGCCTAATTATAATTTCAATTGGTTAAATCAAATTTTTCTCTCGGTGCGATGGTCCCGTGGTGCGTGCCCGTGATGCAGTGTGGTGCGATTGGGGCGATAAGACACACCTTACTAATATGGTTGTTGTCACTTAAACTCCACCAGACGGAGTACTATGGCTGCTTTAGAGAACAAAAAAAAGTAACGTGGACAGGATTGCACTTGCCTCTAACAGTCAATCCTACATATTGGCGCTGTGCGTCAATTGGTCGGCTCGTCTGACAGTGAATCGAGGAGATGTGTTCAAATCCCGCTAGCGCCCTATTTTCTTATATCTCAAGCTGTTGTTTTCAAAAAATATTTCCGGCACCTCAAGATACATTTTATCAACTTTCCTCTCTCACATTTAGAGTCTTCCTATTCAGATAAAACCACCCATTGTGCGGGCGAGATGCCGGCAATAAAGCCCGTCTGATTCCAATACGGGGATGATAATATTCCGACATCGCTACCACTTACTCCTACTCCCAACTTCCAAAGCAACTCCCAGATGTTCGGCGCTGACGCGTACGCAACAAGCTGACATTGGCAGACGGCCAACTCACAACTTCTCCTATTTCGGGACACACTGCCACGCTTCCGCTTCACAGCTATTTTCTGTTTATCATATTTTTCCGCTTGTCAAGTGGAATTTTCTGCAAGGAAACTTTGTATTTCTTCCTGTCCAGCCACAACAGAAGTTAAACGGCATCGAGTCGTATCATCGCTTTCTTCATACACTTGGGGCGGTAAATGATCCACTCTTTTCCGGCTGGTGTGTCACTGTGACACTTCTGCTATTGTTCCGATCGTAACTACAATTAAGAAAAGAAAAAAAAATCTTGACAAGCTTTTATTTAGCCGTTTATATACAGGACGATCTACAAGTCGTGACCAAATATGAAACATCATACACAGGACCGCATCTTGACGAGGGTCTTCTCTGTAATATTTTTTCCTCGAGAACATTAAAAATAGTTTAAAAATAAAAAAACATTTTTTTAATATCTTCAAAATCAGAAATAAAATTTGGTACGTGGATTTACCTAAGTATTGCCCACATTCAAAAGTCTTTACGTGATTCTAACGTGCACCAGTGGCGGAGATACAGGGGATAAGTGGCACTATTTTTCCAAATAAAAATAGTACGCCACCGTTTTTTATTTTGCAACCCGAAATTTCTAGAATTTTATCTTCAATTTGCTACAAATAATTACTCTTGTGTTAGATCATTCATAAAGAGTCGAGGTACAATTAGTTTCAAAATAAAATAGGAGGCCAACTTCACGTTTCTTGGGAGATAGTTTGTCAAAGTTATGTGTATGTGTTATACGGTTCTTATCGTTACTACTACTATTACCTTTTTTTTGTAAAAGTCAAGTCGAAAGTTTCTTTTTTCCATTTTTGAGTATTGTGAAATGGAATTTAGCAATGATGATATCATATTATTTTTGTGTACGGGCTCCTCAGCAGTACTAACGTAGATTTGCTGACAGACGCCAACCTACCCCAAAGATTCTTTTCATTTCTGAGAGTTCGGCAATATGGAATTGCCATACTTCCCGAAGTGATTAATTTGGCGTTGTAAGATTCCAGTATAAGTAGTAGTTAGGCAGCAGCGGTGGCCGCAGTAGTAGACTCTTCGGTCTCCTGATCAGTCGCCGTGCGCTGTGCGGGTTCGAATCCCGTCCCATGAGAAATTTTTCTCTTGGCTATGGATGTTGTGATTGTCCGTAGGTGGTAGACGGTCTCTGACTGCCGAACGCGGAGGTACCACCCGGCGGATCTCGTAGGCGGGGCCAGAATGTGTGCATGTGAAATGCACACGTGTTTCCTCGCCATAGTACGTGTGGCGTTCCCCCTTTCCCCTGTATCCCCCTATAGCCCCACGCTACCCCATGGGTTTTAGGCCTTAGGACTTCGTGGTGGTTGGAGTATAAAAAAAAATACTAGGCGGATTGCAGCTCAGTTAATGTGTTACCAAAGTCTTGCGTGGAGAATTTTAGATCGGGAAGTTTCACATCCTTAACATCGGCAAAATGTGCCATGTCTGCAACCCGGCGACGAAGTGCAACGACGAAATTTTTGTGAGTGGTTACTGAAAATGCATAATCGAAATGCAAATGTTATTGATTTGGTTTTGTGGTCAGAGGAATCGCTTTTTACGAGGAGTGGAACCTTTAACTCTCATAATGTCGTTACGTTACAAATCCCCTGCCCTGTGAGAATCCACTCGTTTTAACACAGATTTTATAGAAATGCCTGGTGCAGCATTTTCAAGGACCATCTGCTTATGCACGTATTGCCAAAACGTTTGAATGCAAACTCATATTTAGCTTTTCTATAGAATTACATAGAAATGTGTAAGATAATATTGCATTAGCAACAAGAGTTCGTATGTAAAAGCACGACGGTTCCCGACCGCAAAATTGTCGTGACATAACCGCATGGTTAAATAATTATTTTAGACAACGTTAGTGTGGTAGAAACGGACTGGTACATTGGCTTGCGGGGTCTCCTGATTTGAACCCCCTGGATTTGTTTTTGTGGAGCGCTTTTAAACAACTAGTGTATGCCGAACAAATTAATACTGTTGATCAGTTACAATAAAGAATAGACAATGCGTTTCTTCAAATTCAAGCCACAAGATATTTGGCGGAAATTCGTTTTTGTTCATTAAAGAGATGCCGCACTTGTCTCCATCAGAATGGTGGCCTTTTTGAACATTTATTGAAATATAGATTTGGTTAACTAATTTGCATTTTTTTTTTCATTTTTACGGAAACAATGTACTCTAGGAACAATCACGAGTAATTATCTGTCGCAAATTGCAGGTTTAATTCGAGAAATCGCATGTTTCGGAAAAAAAATGACGTACTATTTTTATTTGGAAAGTGTTGCCACTGATCCCCATTATCTCCGCCACTGGTGCACATTAATTTTAGGTAAAGAGTTTTGAATATGTACAGTACTTAGGCAAATCCACAGAGCAAATTTTAGTTCATTCCAGTTGGCGGTTTGAAGATATTAAAAAAACGTTTTTTATTTTTAAACTTCAACCCCCGTATCTTTTTAATGAAGCCTTCGAGGAAAAAATGTTACATAGAAGACTCCCCTTCAAATTCAGTTTTGCAATGATGTTCTCATTTTTGATCATGACTTGTGAATCACCCTGTATAAAATGATCTAAAAATAAAAAACTATCTTTTCCATTTGGAAATATGCCGTTTTATACTGCTTCACCTTTAAACAATAATGAAGCTCCTTCGCCTCAATTTTTCAAATAAAAGTGTGTCAAACCTTTTTGCTCCTTGCTGACAGATCGTCACATGCTTATATGTATATAACCTAAATACCGTTAGCGTTAAGAATGTAATTTATTCACTGTTTTTTTCCTGTCTAGAGTGCAGATTTTAAAATTTGAAAATCAATTCGGCAATAAAATCGCATCTTTTTAAAATTCTTCATATTCTTGGAAAGGTTGAACCGTGATATTTAAGAATGGAACGCACCGTCTAATCGATTCCCAGATACTTTTTAGCCAATTTGTGATCGAATTTTTTCAATGACAACTTGGATATTTTATGTTTGAACAGCTCAATTGATTCTGAATGGTTAACATTAAATGTATGCTTAACGGTTCCTCACAGAATCTAGTCCACCGAGTTCAGTTCCCAGCCGCTCAATTAAGATCAGAATTTTTTCTGATATTCGATACCCAAAAGTAGGTCATTGCTGTAGCAAAATTTATTTTAACTGTTAGAAACAAAAATCTGTTGAGCATAACATAATAACACTCGATCTTGGCTGGAGGGGCAGCCATTTTAGTAAAAAAAAAGCCCAGTGATGCCACCGGATCACAAACCGGACCAAGCGGTATATAATGCCTATTGACATAGACTTCGAGATGAAAGTGATGTCCATCTGAAAATATGATCTTCTGGAAAAAATGCTCATCTTAAAAAACTTGAATACCGGCACGGGTATTATGTAAAAAACCTATAAACTGTCATCTTACAGACTAGGTTGTTTTTAGGGTACAAACAGTCATTCCACGTTTGCTCACTAGGATCGTTGTGAGCATCCATCTATGGAGGAATGACTCAACTACACGCACTGTTGGTTGCATATGTTTGTGAAGCCGAGTAGTCTGTAGTTTTCATCTCTGAGAAGAAAGTTGTTTTGCTGTGTGAGGAAATCATTACTGAATATGGTGCCAATGAAGTATATCTATTAGCCGTGTCCGACGGGTTATTTATATGTTGTCCTTTCTGAAGACAGGTTATGTTCAAAGTTATAAATTACGATTTTTTACTTTTTTTTTGTGTTTTCTAAAACTGTCAGGAGAATTACGGGAAAATACCAACGAACCCACATTCTTGAAATTCAGCAAATTTCCAGGCTGAATAATAAAAAGTGGATGCGCAACTATTCCACAAGTTTAAACATGCCAGTAACGAAGGAGCGGTCATACCGGTCAGTTCTGTATGTGCGAAGTTCGACAGAGTTGGGATAGGAGACAGCATCGAGTATGGACAATGTAGTCGGAGCGGCGAAACTCCAAATAAGCAAGCAGTACTTGAGGCTAGGTGTTATCTGGTCCTTCTACACAGTGAGGAGATCATGCGGAGAAAACTACTTCTCGGCAACTACACACCCTAGCTTTCAGACAAAATAAATGGCTCTTTGGCAGAACTCGGCCGTCCATCGAAACTTTGTGAGCGCTAGGGCGTTTCTTGTTAGTCAAGTACAGTTCTGTGTTTTAGAAGCATTGAACTGTACCAGATTGTAGCATTTCCAATGGGTGGGAACTTTCCGCTCTCTCTTCAGAGAGGAAGTCGCTACTAAATCTTTGCTTTCTAGTTCATCAGCAGTGATCGACTTGTCACGCTGAATGCCCGCGTGTAGAGTACTATCGTTGGCAAATCTCTCGATGGGATTGATGGATTGATCTCATAGGAGATGAGGATATTTATTTTATTTGTAATAGACGCAATGTTGGGGCTAAGACCGATCCCTGTGGAGCACTCGCGTTGGTAGTGTGAGACGAAGCGGAATCCCGTTAACTTTCATGGGTATCTTGCGGCTGGAGAAGACAGTCACCCTCTCAAAGCTGCTGGGGCCATAGGATGAATGCTTGTGTAAGAGGATAACATACGACAACTGATCGAAAGCTTTCGTTACGTCAAAGGCAACGACATGAGCCTCATCGACGTAAGCTTGGAGGTACCCCGTTGATCGCGGGTGTCGGAAACCATACCTACCTATCGCTAATCAAGCTGTGATGTTCGAGATGCTCTAGAATCTCCCTATTTATGCACTTTCACATCACCTTGCTGTCGTCAGAAAAGAGAGAGCTCTGTAGCTGTAAGCCTCAGCCTTAGATTTGTTTTTTGCCTGACTGAATATAAGCGAATTCCTCATTATCTGGGAAAGTACGAGATTCGTAAGAAATCTGGAAGAGACGCGAAAGAACTGGAGCAGGCTTCGCTGTACATCTTTTCAATACAAATAGCAGGAATCAGGCCAGAACTAGAAGCTTTGTTAATATCGAGCGACAGGAGCAACCGTCTTACGGTCTTGTGCCTGTTAGATTCAGAATGTGACTCTAACGGTTACTTCTCGCATAAGGTATATTCTTTAGTTCACCGGTTGAGCTACCGGTGCAACCGATTAGCCAAGTTTGCGTCCTCTAATTTCCGCTGGAACGACCGGTTCTATATCAAACTTGTCTCTATATTGATGGTGGATATGCCATCGGTGCCAATAGCATCCACCGACGGTCGGGCTTGGTTGATCCATGATATTCTACTCTACTCGTACATTTCATCCTTTTTTGACAACTACAGTCTTGTGTGAAAGAATGGAAGAAAAGATTGAAGTTATGCTACATCATAGGAGTGGCTTGAAATTTAATGTTTTTTTAATATAATTCGAAATAAACAGAGCATCTGAAGGCAAGTGATTTTATTTTGAATTATGCATATCTGAAAATTTGCTCTTTCTCTTCACTGGATAACTTCTTCATCCGAATCATCACTCGAATCGCTTAACAAATGGTGGAACATGTTCCTCCACAATACCAACTGCTGCGTACATTGCCATAATGATTTTAAATGATACGGAGTTCAAATTAACAAGTAACCATTCACGATAAAGCAAAGGTAAAGCCCCAGCTACACTACTCGCGAAGTCGGCCAAAGGCAAGCGATTCTCTTTGTGCTACCTCGCTTCGACCCCGGAGACTTCCGATCGTTGTCGGTTTTTTTGGAACGAGACATAGGACTTGCAGCACCTCTAAGGGTACCGAAGCGTCCGCACGAAGTATCTCGGTACACAACATCATTCATGTTCTTTTGCGTGCGGGCGTCTTATCAGCTGTCAGCTGAGCACTTTACCTGACTTCGCTTGCTTGTTCGCCAAGTTGAACGAGAGTATAGCCACGTACATCGACCAACTTCGACAAATATTAGGTTTTCTCATATGACAGCAACCGGAAGGCTAAAGATGCGTCTTTTCATTAAACACTACTCAACGGAACCGGTTGCAGACGTCATTACATCAGCTGTCAACCATAAGTTCACCGGATCCATCAGTGGTGGAATCAACCGGTGAATTAAAGAACATACCTAACCGAAAACGTGTTGGATGGTCCCGTTTCGCTAGTATCAAACACACTATAACTACTACCGTTATTTCAATGCATCAACTGCTGGACTTTCAATCTTGGAAATGTCCCAAATTTCAAGTTGATTGCACGAGTAGAAGTTTTGCAATTTAGATATTTCCAAACATCTGAATTTTAAACGCTCATTAACATTTTTCATTTGATTTAGTACCTGGTTACTTTTTAAAAGACCAATCGCAATTTTGGTATTTTTGTCCAAAGTAACTCATAGTCATAAGAGCGTGTGGTCGAGGCATCTTCTACTTCAAGTCCAATATAAAACAAGCGTAGAAGCAAAACACATATAATAATAAAAATTTTGCTCCACTGATCTCTCAAGGAACACAAAAGTTGAAAGACAATTTCAATGAGACTATGAATTTTTCTACACGAAATCCTTTAAATGAAAATCAAAAACAGAAATCGGATTAAAGCTGTTTGTATTGTTTTGTTATGATCCTATTCCACCATATTAAAGAATAATGACACACAGATCTGGGATACGATGATTCAAAGTTCATCAAACATGGCCATGCTGTTAAAAAATGAAACGACTATCGATTTCAGTAATAGTAGTTCATGTCCGTCGATAACGGAATTGGCCAACCGGCAAACAATGAGCTGTTATTCAGTTTTTCTGATTCGATTGAAATATAAACAACAGGTCACAAGCTTGTCCACCAATCTGATGGACACTGTTTTGTAAATTGGACGTGTAAACAGGCTAGAGCCAACGTATCATCGGGTTCGTACCGGGCAATCCCTGGGGTAATAAACTTTTCTCTGGTCGCTATTCACATTGGCATCGATATGTGGTTGAAATACTCAGTCATGAGTCGGTGTAATATTTTTTAACAGAAGAATGGTAAATGAAATGTTTGATGAGAATTATAACTTTGAGGTGATACGAGAGAAAGAATGGAGTCCAGTCGACTGACTAGGTGGTACCCTTCAAGTATAAATCTAATTAACTTTAACTTTCAGATTTTTTGGAAAGTTTTCTCTAAAAGTATTCTCAACTACGTCGTAGTCAAACTTTGAAAATGTTTGGGTGCGATCCGGAATTTTTCGACGCTACTAGCCCAATTTTGATAAGCTTCATAACAATTATTTCATATAATAATAAGTTGTCCAAGCGGCACTTCTCAGTTTGTAGAAATTGGATTTTTTTACTGTGACACCAAAATTTAAAGAAACATATTTAAAGAAAAAATCCAATGTGACCATATCACTCATTTCAGTCGGTATGCCTATCTGTCAGCTAATCACTCGCCCCACTTTGACTGGAAACGTACAGATTGAATTGGACACAAGACAAAAAAGATTTTTAGTTGTTGAAATTCGATACAGTGGCGGTGGAACTATAAGCAAAAAGTTAAAAAAAAAATCGATCAAGTCTCGTTTTCTGTTTTAAAACGTTCCAGATAAATGTCAAATAAATTGGCAGAAGTTAAACATTGGGGGTCCCGTGTTGTAGGGTATGTTGGAGGACGTGTCTCAATTGTTTTGGAGTTACATATACACATACGCGTCTAACCTCGGTAACTCTACTCACCTATTAGAGATATTTTAATGATCATGGATTTACCCAAACATATTCTATTAAAACCCAATGACAGAAATATTTTCAATACATGTATCACATGTAATGCAACGAAAGTAGATATTCCTGCGTTGAGGTCTGGGCCGGTACCCACAAGACATATATACGGTTTTAATTCCATGCTATTCACTGGCAAACACGGTGACTTGTGTGGTTGTCAGCGGCCATTGTTTGAGGGTGCGACAGAATTGCCAGATTGTGCATTGATACCCCGCAACGTTGCCAGCTCTACATATTAATCTGAGATTGCTATACATTTATATATAGAAATTTGGTGGAATATGGGAGATCTTATAACAGCATGTGTTATCAACATTTTGCGCTATCTTGACGAAAAAGTGCTATCTTTGTGTTAAATTAGCAACGTGAATAACACAAGCTGCCATAAGATCACTCATAACTACTCACTAATCTTGAAAGGTTCAGAAGAAAAACACATACTGCAAATACCTAAATATTTTTAAAGCCCTTTGACCTTTAATAATGTGTGGATGCACCCTGATGTGCTACGCATTCTGCAATGCGCCTAGGCATGGTTCTGATCAGGTGGTCAATGTCCTCCTGTAGTATCTCATTCCAGGCAACCACCAACTCCTCTCGAAGTGCTTCTAGAGTCTGAGGAGGACGTTGCAAATTGAGCAATCTCCTGCCCATCATATCCCACACGTGCTCAATTGGGGATAAGTCGGGAGATCTTGGTGGCCATGGTAACAATGTTACATCATTATGTTGAAAGAAGTCTATTGTGACTCTTGCAACATTGTGGTCAGGCATTATCTTGTTGGAAAGTTGGATCTGCGAGGGTGTCAAGATAGGCTAAAAGATGGGGTTCTAGAAACTTCGTGGGATATAACGCTGCGCGTTCGTGTTACCTCTGATGAAGATTAAAGGTGACCTGGAACCATAAGCTGTAGCACCCCAAAACCATAACTCCAACAGTGTGATGAACATGTCTTTCAACAAAAAACTGTGGATTCCTCCTCTCACCACGTCGCCTTCTAACCCTGGCACGACCATCGTGCAAGCCTAAACAAAATCGAGACTCGTCACTAAAGACAATACTGTTCCATTCCTGATCCCAGAGTGACCGTTGTCTGCACCACTCAAGGCGATTACGTCGGTGTTCTCGAGTTAAAGGGAGGACCCAGTGTGGCCGGTATGAAAACAAGCCAAAACTTCTCATTCGTCGGTAAACACTTCGCATGCCAATAGGTCTTCCGTGTTCTGCAAACCATTCATTTGCAATGGACCTGGTAGTGGAGAAACGGTCCCTCAAGGCCAATAATCTTAGGCGGCGATCTTCACGGTGTTGTTGTTCTACGGCGGCGTCCAGTGCCCCTTGCTCTTTGCGTACGGCCTTCTCGAAGCCATGCCTGACAACACCTAACCACAGTGGTCTACACTTCTTTGTACTCTAACTGCAATTGCCCGAAAAGAAAGTCCAGCTTCCCGAAATCCCACTATACGGCCTCTATTAAACTCACTAAGTTGACGAAATCGTACAGGTCTCCGTACTCTAGGCATCGTAACTGATCGTAAAGGATGTCAAGAACCAAAATCCGCCAATGTTGATTCTTTATTGCGGCTGAAATATTCATTTTTAGAGCGTTAGTGAATTGAAAAAGAGCAGTATAAAAACCGGAATGTCCAACTGAAAATTTTTTCACTTGTATCTACAGTAAGGTAAATACATTCAACAACTTTTATTAAAATAAAACCATTTAAACTGGGTGTTCGGACTTATATGTCACTTAGTATATTATATAAATCTCATACATTTTTCTACAAACAAATCAGTTCATTATGGTCCAGATGTTTTCATTCCCCAGCCTTTGTTGGCACCTGCATAAATCAAAACTAGGAATAAATTAAACTGTGTTGATGGACACCGAAAGGATGTGCTGATTCATCATCACGACATAAATTTTTGTAAAATGGTACCTGCTTCCAAAATTTTCATAGGAATCTACTAAAAGCTTAGTGGTTTTGATGTTTCAGAGCATTGATGAACATATTAGAGCCTGAAGGTCTTTTTAGACTGAATGTTTTTTCATTAAATTCACCCTACCAGGCAAAATCATTGTCATTTTGCCTAGTAGGGAGGGGAGGAAGCATTTATCGGCAAGAAATAACAGTTTGGGGAAAGTGTACCCACCTTTTTGATGAGAAAGGGCAGCAATTTCTTCAGGGGGACAAATCCTAAAAAATTCTCAAGTTGTACACAAAAAGTATGCTAATACGCAAAGCGGATTCCCAGAAGAGACCATGGCCCCCCTGAGACCGCTCCGTGGCACACATGTTATTGTTCCAATAAACAGCATGCTGCTTCGATTCCATTGAATTATAGTGAGCTTTGCATATTAATATTCCAAAAGGTATGATCATCAAATATTACATTCTCAAACGGGTAACGGCTGCATCTCTGATCTTCTCCAGCAAGGCCTGGCTACGAGTACTAACTAGGATCACTCTGATCATCCTAAAAAAAAACAGTTCCGATCTGGAGTTTATCTCATAGTATTTACAAATGTATTACAGCTTTGGGTACTTATATTTTTATACTTCACGACTCTGAACAAAGGCATACGTCTCAAATAACATAATAGGTACTTCATGCAATTAAAATGAGATGTTTATGTTACGCACAAAGAAAAAACGGCTGCTGAAAAAGTAAGGTTATTTTTGCAAAGCACGTCAGTTGTGAATAAGCCACCATTTTTTGAGGGTGCGACATGGTTGTCATATTGTGCATCAGCAACACTGCTTTGTTTCCCATTCAACCATATGAGTTTCACCCCCCTGCCCGTACCTGACCGATGAGTGGCTGGCGAGAGGCGAGATTAGTCCACAGCAACATTTCCAGATGGTCGGTCTTGTCGGCAGGGCAGGGGAGATATTGCTAAGTCGCAACGTTGTCAAATCAGTGAGGACTCTGAACTAATTGTATGGACTGAGTTGATCCTTCCAATCTTTTTTGTTATATAATTCCTCTTTTCTCACCGGGAGTATTGTATCCAGAACATCCTGTATTGTTTCTATTCCGAATAGGCTTCACGGCGTTTCAGGATTTTTAGTGGTCATATTTGGGATTTGTATTCCAAATTACCCCAGTCTAGAGAATCCTATGTACTTTCAGGTACAGGAGAAAAAATAAAAAGTTTATACGTAGGATTTTAAAGGTCAAGGACATACTACTAGAGTGTGGTCTGTAAGCGGCCATCATAGATGAATGCTCTTAGTAAATGTGGGTAATGACAAGTGTAATTATCTGATTTTTCTAACAATACCAATAACTCAGCATAGTGACTGGCTATTTTCCCTTAATTTAGATTTCTTAGATTTCTCCATTCATACACAATTCGCACGCAACTGTTTTAAATGTCGTGCAGAGCCAAGCGCTCAACGCGGCCAGTGAAGGAGACAACCTATTGTTTCGCTTCATTCTATAAAAACCCCCGAAAGTATAACGCCCGTAAGCGACGGCAAAATCCCTCTTCTGAAAACTTTTCTTCTAAGGGTAAGCCCGCAATTCTAGTGAGGTAGAGAGTAGAAGGGATAGGAGAGAGGCTAGTAAAAAATATAAACTTCCTGGGGAGTAGAGCATCCACTTCAGCGGATCATTTGCTTTATTTATAAGCTTTTTCATGGAGTATTCTTGGGAACATTACTAACCTCTTTATGGACTTTCTCCTGTTCTTAAACTCGCTAGGAACTGGTAGAATTGCTTATTATGTGTATGAGCTTCAGTTAGAATATATATAGTCGATGAGACTTTTTCTACATATAATAAGAGAAAGGGTGATTTTTTGAAAAAAAATGAGGGACACAAATAAAAATTGTAAATTTCAAGTAAGTGTGAAGTGCTGTATCTCAATAAATAATGGTCGTATTGAGGTACTAAGGTCATATTTTGCTAGTCCGGGGTACAAAATTATGCCCTAACGTATAAATTCGACCAATGAGAAGGCAATTTTTAAGAAAATGGATCTAATAAGCATGGACCAAATCTATCTCGATGGATAGGGCAGCATTTAAATACAGATATATATATATATGTACGAGCAGTAGTGTCATTGCCATTGCCAACGACCAGTTAGGCAAGAAATACCATTAATTATTAATTGGGTCGTTGGCAAAAGCTTTAGTAAACTCTTTTAACGGTAATCTCGAGCTTTCGGTACGCTATGGTGCCATCATCAGAGGCTGAAACAATAAACATGAAGCTAGCAACCAATACGGAAAAGATTTAAATTTTCAGACAACTTCTCGCGCTGAGGTTGTAGCCAAATGGTGTTTCAAAACGAAAGCGTGGATGAGAGCATTTTTTGCAAAATCTAAACCCAAAAGGACGGACACATTGGGTTTTTTTTGGTAAAGACGGAAATCATAGTTAGGTGTAACCGCTATATATCAATACACCCCTACAAATTAAAAATTATCGAACATTTTTGAAAATATTAAAAAATAGTACTGCAATTTGCGGGAAAAAACGACAGAGTCCCTTTTAACCTCCTACATCTGTTTCACGTGGAGACAATGAACGAACCGGAAGAGTGGTGCGTCGACAGATGACAGATGGCTGTCGCGAATGTGGAAATGTAAAAATCATTGTCAAATTTCAGGTATATATACGAGGGACGATCGGAAAAGACTTTGCATGTTGCCCAAATTGCTGGGATTAGTTCTGTTTTGGAAAAGTGTAATTAATGTGAGTGCAAGATGGTGATACAACGCTTAAAAAGATGGGTTGTATGGAGACATATTAATATTTATTATTGCTGTGAGACATTGAAGAAATTGTTTCATTTACAGGACAAAAAATTGGTATTTTGTTTTAATTTTGGAGGATGTTAGGTTAACTGGAATATGTAGTCGTTCTAACTTTTCGCAGTTCATCAAGTAAGAATAAATGACACTGAGCTGCTTAAACATCAGCCTTTTTATTCATACAGTGATCTGTCATAAAAATGTCGTGTATTTTAGAAATTGTCGAAAATCATCACTTAGCTAACAACCGATACATATCCTTCTTTCCATTTTTTTCAGGTATTTATTTTTGGTTTTTAATTTAATTATATATCATTACAAGGTTATACAACTTGTACTTGATTGGTAAAGCTTGTGCCACAGCCGCAAATTTTGTGAGGCTCTAACAAAAATTTTTTTCTTGTAGCTAAACTGGGTCAATCTCATAGAATTCGTAATTTTTATTTCTAGTTTGAGTAACATCTTACAAGAAATTAACCTAATTCATTAGATTCATTAGTTTTAAAAACGCCTCTTGATGAGGTTGATGTGTGATTTAAAAGGATTAATGACCATTCGAGGAAAAATTATTCATCCTTCACATAGGCTGGGAAAAAATAACGATAAAGGGGTAATTTATGTTCTTTTGAAAAACCAAGGATAAATTGCAAATATTAGCAGAAGGGGCTAATGTTGAGTGCGACTTGCACACCTTTATATACTCATGACTCTTTACATTTCACTTTGATGTACCCAGGCGTTTTTTTTATTTTGAGACAGTATGACTTTTATTCTATACGTACTTTACAAAAAAAAAACTCAATAAAAGCATCTAGAAAGTATACACAGTTTCCGTTTCCTAATCATTTCCTTGATTCGCGAGCTTTGACGGTGGCAAGGTATCCTCCCTTCCCATACGTTTTATGTACTTTTCCCCCATTTTCCGTGTAGGAAAGGCACAAGAAGAAGAGTTTATGACGTGTATAACGTCGTCGTTGAAAGGCAATGAAGGAAATTTCACTGAGTCGAGTTGGATTTGGTGCAAAAATTGAAATGGCTGTGTGCCGTGCTCTCGTGCTGGCGAACAGGGCCGGACTGGAGTAAGTGAATCTTTGGGTCTTCGTTACGACTACTGAATCATTTCAGAATAAATAAACAGGGCTAAGGCTCTCCAACGAAACTGCATTTAGGTACTAACAACCGCAACCGTAGATTGCAATGTCTTATCTCAAATTGAGACTTTTCACAACTACTACTCGTTCTTGAGAAAGAGTGGTCCATGAGAACCTTAGTCTAAAGGTCATTGCATTAATTAACGTATTCTACCTAGAGATAGCCAGCCGAATAGTACATTCGTGCGACCAAAAATTATCCGAGATAATATAAAATTGAGATACCGTAGCGTCATCCCATGAGAACGTGTCACAGCTGTTCCTTCCTTTTTACCATGTAAACTTTGAATGGGTGAGTGTTTGTATATATGACGCTGTAGTCCACCTAAATTCTATTTTACACTTGTATATCTGTGCGTTGAAGTAGTTTTTTGGGGCATTGATTACTGTTCTGCACGACTTCCGCTCCTCGCATGTGCGACTTTTGCCAAAATCACCCAGCTGCACATGCTTTCTACAGCAAAAAGGATACAGTTGCTGGACTATCATTGAATTCACTGATACTCACTGTTCATTGCATTCCTGTCACATCTTGTCCTCCATAGATATTTGATCGGGCCCATGAAGTTACGAATTCCTAAACGAATAGCTTAATACACCATTTCTGCGATTAAATTTTGGTCTAAAAGTAATCAAAAAATAAGTCTCGAGTGGAGTCAGTAATAAATTCCAAAAATTCCGCATTTGAATACCCAGTACATATAGACCGTTTCTACTATGTTTACTTTCCATTCAAGTCTCTACCATAGAAATCCGGTTCTGTGATGATAGAGTTCCGAATCAAGACATGGCTAGAGGGTGTGTTCAGATAAAATAAGAAATCAAATATCAATTTTCTTATACTCGTACGGAACTCATAGCATACTATATGTTAGACAAATAAAGGGTGCAATAAAGGACAAGTAAGATTACTATAGGGATGAAACATGTCGATGTGTTTGTTTAGTTGTGAGCTTTGTTTATCCTTATCCCGTTTAAGCGTTTTGAAGATTCCACTCAACATAAAAAATGCGGTCAAGTAGGTTGACTCTGTACTTTTCACGTAGTTCCTTATAGACCGGGAGTTGTGGGCAAAAATGGGGGGGTCATGTGATACAGCAGGAAACCTACTCAGAAAGATAGTACTATATGAAAAAATATTTTCTAGCACTATGCCGTCACTTGAGAGCGGTACATGTAAGTACAGGGGAAAATTGAATTTACTGTCCAGAATGGGTCGGAAAAGACTAAACGATTTTTTACGGCTTTCTTTAGTATCACAGATGCCAACAAAATAATCACGATGCACTTAGTGCCGTACGGAAATAATGGTGCCGGAAGCCATAAAAAAATTTCATTTTCAGGAAATTTTCTATGCGGAAAAAAATTAATTAACTAGAACTTAAGAAACAGTGTTGCGAGCTTAATTCAGCTGCTTCGAAATAATCGTGGATAAGTTTCGTACGCCTTATTATTATCTGCTTGAGGAGCAGTAAAAAATATATGAGATTCTGTATTCAATGAAATACCTTCAAATTCGGAGAAGACTGGTGAACGTCTATTTATTATTTCATATCAGAATAACTAGAGGCCTAATGTTGTCGCCGTCTCTGATTATTTATATTCAATAAATTATACCACCTTGGTAGTCGCAACTGTTACATCGCAACCCTGGGGCGTCGTCGACCTCTTTTTAGCTATTCAGTAATAATTTCATCGCGTGGATTCTCGCCTGGTAGAGACCAGTGCACTTTATACAGGGTGTCTCACAACTGATCCGACAAATTTTAACCACATATGTACTGTTACGAAAGAAGATTGATTTCTCAAGGAAAAAAGTAGTAAAAGTGCTACAGAAATCGAGATAATAAAATAATACAGTTTAACAGCTCACTTACTTATAAAAGCTGTTCAAAATTCTTTCCATTGACTGCAGCTGGGCCTCATGTAATATGCGCCATGCCGTTGCATGTCACACTTCTGGGACCTGTTTGGATACCTCCAGTAATGCCATCTCGGAAGCGGATTTTACATCACATCAGAGCCAAAGATTGATAACAAGCCTCATGGCGTTTAGGCAACACGTACAGCTAAGTGCTAAGTTAACATCTTGTAGAATAACCTACATAATGTCAAAAAAAATCGGCATAATGTCACTTTTCAAGATACGTGATACCCGTGCCGACCCTCATCCACTCCACGTCTGGGTCGCGAGTCTTCACTACCACGTGCACGTAAAACAATTGAACTAAATGTTTCGTGATGTGGTATGTGCCTATTCGGAAATCGGTGTGCATACAACCGAGAAGCCGCTCGCGAATTTTGGTCTGCTTCTCTGTACGCTAAACCAATGTCCACTAACTCCTCATTAGTGTACCTACATATGTGCCATTTTTATTAATAAGTAACTAAAAACATAAACTCCCAAAATACTTTCTAACTTAACTTTACAAAATTGACCGTTTTTAATTCAGATTACCCACGATACAGATTAAACCTTATTTGCACATTCTGATCGGTAGGAAAAAACAAAGAATTCCTGGTAATTTTTTCATTTTTTTTTTTGAGAAATCAACTTCTTTCGTAACAGTGCCTGTGTGTAAAAATTTGTCGGATAAGTTGAAACACCCGGTGGATATAGAAAATATTTATATCGTACGAAATCATAGGACGCGGAAATATGCCTGATATGAGTATAGAATTACTATCAAAATGTTCTATTATGTAAATGAATTCATCCAAATCCGAGCAGCAACACCTCCAGAGCTATTATTTTTTAATAGCGGGATATCTAGAAGAGTAGTGTAGCGAGCGGTATTTAAATGTTAGTTGGATATACGTAGGCACCAGGTCGACGTAGCACTGAAATAGTGACCGCTTAGGGACCTGGGAAAGGTGTGGCGAGGGAGAGTTGGCTGCAAGCAAGTCAAGAGTTTCATAGTGGACAAAGGTAGAGAATTGCTCAATCTTCTACTTGGAGGTTTCACCGGTCTCTGTAGACTAAACAGTAACTTGTCTCTTATAAGCGAGAAATGAGATTCTAAGTGCTCCATGTGCCGGAAGAGGGGGGAGAAAACATTTCACGTTCTAAGTTTTTCCCGTATATACCAGTACAAGAGTATATTCGCAATGGAGATTGATGTTGAAGTTGTGTACTCAACCTAGTGGTCGGACATTCATCGCGAGATCAGGAAAGCCCGATATATTAGGGAATAAGCAAGCAGAGTCGGGTGATGGTACACTGCGGGCTGACAAAAAAGCCTAAGCTACCAAGGCTTTACGTATAATAAATTAACAATGCATGTTTAGATGACTGAATGCATGATTACGGGTTGTTGTGACCACGTGACGAGTATGGATCAAATTGTCATGCAGAATAATGATTTCAGGCACGTGCCGCTCTTACTTGTAGGTCCGTTATCTATGGAAGCTTCTCGAATCTCCTCAGAGTTGCACGATGTTGCCGATAATTAAAAGTATCATATAATTTCTGACAGGCTGAAACGGGTGTTACACAGAGGAGCATGATTACGTTCAGCCATTTCAACCATCTGATCTTGATTTGATATCTTTTGACACTATACTTTCGAAGACCATACACATACCTACAGCAGTTGTTTGGCATTCTTGAATTACAACGATTCAGAGGTCAAGACAAAGATAATATAAAACTGAAGTCATCCTAACCGTGTCAAACTTCGTGCATCCAAAACTGGCCGATACGACCGCTCCTGTGTCGCTAGGGTGTCGAGATTCTGGAACAATCTACAAGAGGAGGCTTTTAAACACAATCAGTATAGGAACTTCATATGCCCTATGTTACCATTATATCTAAAATATCTAAAATACCTGCCTAGCATGTAGTCAAGCAAATTTTTGCATGATTAAAGCAGTTATAAATATTTCCCCAGCGAGTTGGGTAAGCATAAATATATGATTATGGCTTTGCAATGCAACGAAGGCTCCTTGGTGTATTTTTAATAGGAGTAATCGATAGTTTTGCTATTATAGGTCGCTCGAAATTGCTCTATGCATGTATAAATATGTGGGAATATAAGTTGGGTTGATAGTTCGAGAGTATCCCGACAATTAAAGCTATCATCGGACAACGTTTAAGAGATTTGTGACTATAACAACGTCGTTTCTTTTTTTATAGCAATCGTCGCTTCATTATAAGTCTACGTATAATAAAAACTCAATATTGTAATACAACAAATAATAGTGACACTGCCAGTTATGACAGATAATTGCTAAAAAACAGGAAATAATGGTGTATACGTTGTGCTTATTAAGACTTAAGTTATTTTAGATTTAAGGGTATATTCTTTTTTTAGTCTGATGCAGCCACGTAGACAAAAACAGAGCTAAGAGATTCTTTGATGATTCGGTGATCAAACTGCCATAGGTCAGCAGAACTGGGAAAGACTCCTCAGCCAAGTTGTCCAACAATCTCGACGCCCCAGGAAAAAATAGCGGTTGTACCGGCGAGTATTGGATGTACGGGGTTTGATGCGACAGCGTCATGGAGAACAGCTCTTAGGAGCAAAGTCCGTCTACATAGTATAGAAGAAAGTCAGATAGCATACGACTCGTCGCACAGTGGGGCATAACTCCTCAAAGTTGTATTAATTTAAAA
>CAVLJG010000006.1:66206086-66277163 GCA_963669975.1 Acanthoscelides obtectus
TAAATAAATAAATAAATAAATACATCGTTCCTGTGTATGATGTATGATGTTTCATTTTTGGTCACGACTTGTGAATCACCCTGTATAACCACCCTTGAACAATAAATACATTTGAATAGATTAATGTGGAGTGGATATGATACCTGCTGTCAGTAAGAGATCGAAGCTCAATAATATTATCCACTAAATGCTAATTTAAGTCGTAATTGTAGAAGTACTTTGTGAAAAATTGACAAAGGAAGGTTTTCCATATTCTAAATCCGCAAATATAAATAATAAGGTACCTTATACAACTTGCAAACAATTCGCTGCCCAAGAGTCAAATAATAATAAGCTTTCCATCCAGTATTCGGGCCAAAAATATTTTTTAGCCAAATTTTGAAATGTTTTGAAAAGGTAGTTGTGCCTTTCATTCTCATAACAAATATTAAGCATGCAAGTTGAGGACAATTTACAATAAAAAAACCAACTATATCAGCTGATGGTACGCTCCTTTTTTTAGTCTTAAGGAACCAAGTGCACGGTTTTGAAATTTTTTTTTTTATAAACTGATGATTAGTGCTGTTATAAATTAGCACTGTCAAGCAGAAACATATTAGTTTGATTTAGCGAATATGTGTTTTCGTTACAAAAACAGTATCTTCATTTTCCGCACCTGTAGTCCGGATCTGGAAGTTCTTGGAGCGCTCACGGAAGATTGGATCAAACGTCAACGACCTCAAGAGAATTGGTCAGTCGCTGATTCGACACACTAGATTTAAAATTGAAGCTATTGTCTATGTGCTCGTGTATTTGACAGACTGAGGTTTCTACTAGTAGTAACTGTTCAAATTGTTCACTTATCTACCGTGTGTAAGATGTGCTCAGCCGATCATTTGTGTCAAGCGGAAATCCCAATGATTGTCTTAGAAAACAAAATGCGGCAGATGCATTGAAGCCTAAGGTACTTTGACATCTGGCATACTCCTTGGTTGGTAGGTATTTCCCTAAACGGTATCAGAAAGAAGTAACCGTGCATTGAACTCATCAAGAAGCCCCATAACTTGAAAAATCGCGTGCTTTAGGTTTTTAGCCCCATTGTTACGTAACTAATTGTTACTTTGGAACTAACTATTATTCACTTCATATTCACTTGTGGTAACTGCAGGTACTATCTAACCATCTAGACTGTACTGTCGGTGGTGCTTATTATAATGTAATATCTTTTTAAGAGTTGTCATAGTGGAGGCCATTTATAGCTTTATAGCTCAAGCTGTAAGTTATATAATATAGTTCGTTGTGTCATTCCTCCACAGGCAATTACTTTACATAAAAGAGTGCTGAATACTCATTTAAGTAATTGGAAAATGGGAGAGATAGCGATCGGACTGCTTTAACTGTCACTTTGCAGCTAGCAATTCTTGCGGTGTTGATAGAAAATACAAATCAGCGCCTACATGTGAGGCATTGGGAAAACGTTTTATATGTGATGTGCATCATTACTAATTTTCTGTGACGTTTTGCACACAACGCGGGCGCGGTGGCGATTTCTCGTAGTCCTCCTCTAAATTTTTGTAAACCCAAAAAACGAGAAAAATCGTAATTAAAACTTTTAACATAACTTGTCTTCAGGAAGGACAACATATAAATACCCGTCGGGCACAGCTAATAGGTATACTTCATTGGTAGCATGTTCAGTAATAATTTCGTCACACAGCAAATATCACTGATTTTATACACATGCAGACCAACTCACATAATCATCCGGATGCGATCTTGCTATTCAACCAACTTTCTTCTCAGAGATTAAATCTACAGACTACTCGGCTTCACAAACGTATGCACCAACAGTGCATGTAGTTGAGTCATTCCTCCATAGATGGACGCCCGCTGCAGTCATAGCGAGCAAACGCGGAATGAACTATTAGCACCCTCAAAACTACCTAGTCTGCAAGACGACGCCTTAGTATTTTTGACGTTTTATATGTTTTTTACATAATACCCGTGCAGTTCAGATTCAGCGAGAAAAGGCCAAAATTCGCCGACCGGTTGTGTAATCGCTTTGATTTTTTGCTGACTATTTGTAGTGGAATTTCAAAATAACTTTCAAATTAACAATGCTACTTTTTCCCCTCTACAACATAATCGCCTAATTCGAATTTCAATATGACGCCTCGTCCCTTGTCCTCTAGCATCAACTTTGTTTTTTCTTATACACGCCATATTAGATTTTTGCTCAGATGAATAGGATTTTTAATTCTTATTCCAAAAATGTATAATACGTCAGACATTGACATTGACAAACCTTAGTTCAGCAGAAAAAAATCAAAATTTCCTAGGAAGGTCTTGAGATTATCAGGTAGTAATTTGTTTCCCATACCAGATTGATAAAACCATTTTTATTTTTTCCCGACTTCATTTTAGATGGATGTCAAAATTAATTGCCTGTTGTCATAGTTACCTATTCTCGTTGACAAGATGGTGTAGTCAAATTGTCAATACGACATTTTTCTGTCGCTTCCATCACCAACTTTGTTTTTCTCATATGGACGCTTTACTAAAATTTCGTACATTCAAATGGACGTTTTAGTCCTAAGTTTAGTGAAGTATTACCTTAGTTGACCATGAATTTGTAGTTTGATGAAGATTATAAGGAAATTAAAAGTTATGGCGAAACCTGAACACAACATGAAAACTTGATTGATGGCAATAGGAATAATAATAATAAATGAGCAGAGCTTAATCATAGCAGATGTTCAAAATGTCCGTTATTTTGTAGGCAAACCCTCACTCTTCACTGTACATCGTTCACTGCAAGGTTTATTTTTCTTCTTCTCAGTCTTACAAACGTTGTTACTGTGTTTAGTTGAGGTCTGGTATACGAATCAGATGAAATCTGGTCATTCAAAGCCTACCTAGGAAATTCTGCTCTTCCGGAATAACTAAGGTTGTCAATGTCAATCTATGGCATATTAATAATTTTTGGAATCAGAATTGAAAATTCTGTTTACCTGCGTAAAATATAATATGGCGTCCGTAAAACAAAGTTGATTCTATTCTGGAGGACAAAACGCGAGACATATTGAAATTCTAATGATGCCACCTTGTAGATGAGAAAAAGTGTCGATGTTAATGTGCGATTCATTTTGAAATCCCACCACAATTATAGTCAGGAAAAAATTAAAACAATTTTAGGAAAAATTCGTCTTTCTCCGTATATCTTCGGAAGTACTTTGAGTTTCGAAACCTTTCAAGCGGCATTTTGTTGATTACCTAAATGATACATACAACTTTGCCACAATCCAGGTGACTTTTGTTTAAATAAAACGGGTGACGGCTACCTGTTCCGTCATCTCGTGGCTACAACCGCAAATGCGATTTTTTCAAAATTTAATATACCACAATACCGTGAGCTCACACCGCACCGTTCCAAGAGATGGAACAGTACCAGCCAACTTAAACTGCCCGATAAGATAAACCTTTAACGTGATGTTTATAAGGGATCACAATATCTGAGCCCTTGTATAGCGCACAGAGCACGGTGTAAATGAAGTAGTGCTGCCCGTCTCTTAGCATAGATACACATGAAGTAACATAGTCCAGTGGTTGGCTACCCGCGGTGTAAACGTGGCTAGTTGTTTGCCTGTATGTGCTGTCTACTTTGATATTTTTTTTTTTTTTTTCTTGGGGGGAAATCACCAAGAGATACCTGAGACCGGATATCTAGTATCCGCATTCAGGTTATGCCACCTGGGCTAAAACCCCCTCCCCCACCCTCATGCTGGGATTCGCCTGCGCTTACTACCAGCATGACTGTGTCTCACACATGTCTTCGTCTCCTCAGCGGTATCTGCAGTAAAATTTCCATGTATATGTCCTAGGAGTTTGGGCTGTCCGTTCTTCTTTCATCCTTGTCTTTAATTGATAGTATTTCCCTGACGAATCTTTGTATTTGTATCCACGATTGTTTGTTCGCCATCATGGTGCTGGTCAGATTACTCTCCGTCAGAGCGTGTCCTAGACTAACAACGACTTGTGCCCTTTGTCGCTCCCATCTGTTGCACTCGAAGAGAGTGTGTGCAACTGTGTCTTTTTCTTGACAGTACATGCATTCATCGCTGTCTGATTTCTGTATTCTCTTCGTGAATACTCGAAAAGTACCATGCTGCGTTAGTGCCTGCGTTAGGTGGTAGTCCAGTCGCCTGTGCTTGCAAGCAATCCACTTCCCGATGTCAGGTATTATTTTTTTTGTCCACTGAGCCACGTCCTCCGTTAAGTGCCACTCGTCCTGCCATTTACTGATGGTGACCTCGCGCTCCTCCCTTCTGGCCCTCGCGGTTCTCCCATCTTCCCGGCGGTGCAGTCTCACTCTTTCTTCCACAAGCAAGTGGATCGGTGCTATCCCTGTAATAATCTGTAAGGCCTTCGTGGAGACCGTCTTGTAAGCACTCGCCACCCTCAGCAGCATCTTCCTTTGCACTCCGTTGAACATTTGCCTGTATCTAGTAGTGCTCATAATGTCGTGCCAGATTGGGGCGCCGTAAAGTAATGTTGAAAGCACCACGCTATTTATAACCTCCCTCTTGTTGCTGGTAGGTCCGCCGATGTTTGGCATAATTCTTGCTAACGATGCTGCTTTTTTGTCTGCTTTTGCTGCCGTTGCCCGAATATGCTCCCGAAAGTGGCCTCCTTCTTCTAAGTGAATTCCTAGGTACTTAACAGACTTCTTTGGTGTTACGGAAGTTCCTCTGCAGTTAAAAGTAATACCTGCTTTTCTCCGCTTCCCCTTTATGATGACAGCTTCTGTCTTCTCCGGTGCGAGTTCGAGGTGATGGGCCGTCATCCAGTTGTCCACTATCCTCAGGGCTAAATTTGCCGCATGCATAAGGGCCTCCTCATCCTGCGCTAGCACTATCACTGCCAAGTCGTCCGCGAACGCAGCGGCTTTTACACCATATGGCCATTTACTCCTCAGTACCCCATCGTAAACCAAATTCCATAGAGTAGGGCCCAAGACTGAGCCCTGCGGTACCCCGGATGTTATGTCTAAAGTCTCTTCTTTGGCTATCTGGAGTGACCTTCCACTGAGGTAGGCACCTACGAGATTTCGGAGGTATGGTGGTATTTTCCTTGTTCTCAGCTCCTCCATTATGTTTTGCCACGGTAGCGAGTTGAAAGCGTTTTTGACATCGACTGTGATGAGAACGCCCCATGTTTCCCTGCTGCCCTTAACGGTTTTAAGGACTGCGTCCACTGCCATCAACGTATTTCTACCTTTTCTGAAACCATATTGGAACTCTGATAGGCCACCCTTGTAATCGATTTCCTTCTGTAGCCTAGCAAGTATCAATAACTCATATAGCTTGCTAATTGTCAAGAGCAAGCAAATGGGTCTGTATTTGTCTTTTCCTTTCGGTATCAGTAAGAGTTTGGCCCGTTTCCAAGATTCCGGAAAGCTCTGTGTGGTGAGAAGGTTGTTTAAAAATCCCAATACCCAGGTTGGTGACAGTTTCGAAGCCTCTTTAATTGCTTCTGGGGGTATACCATCAAGACCAGGGGCTCTACCCATTTTGAGTTTTTCTATGGCTTGTTCGAATTCCTCTTCCGTGAACATGTCTACGTTGTTGACCGTTTCTGTGCTGTAGCTCCTAACTGCGTGTGGTGGGAACAGTTCTTCTGCTATCTCCTTCTTTCGTTCTTTTGTCATGCTATAGGGCGCGAAACATCGGAATTTTTTCATGACAATCCGATATCCGTCTCCCCATACGTCCTCGTTAATGCTGTCACAAAGTTCGTTCCAGTGTTTTTTCTTGGACTCTTTGATCATTTGCTGAAGCATTTTTTTGTGGCTTTTATACAAGGAGCTAGCTTCTTCGATGATCGCTTCCGGATGTCTGTGCCTGTGTTTGACGAGCCTCATGATGGTTCTACGTGCCTTGTGACACTTCTGTCTCTGTTGAGAGATATCGTTGCTCCACCAGTAGGGCATTCCGCTATGATTGCTATTAGTTGTGAGGCTAGCATGGTAAGCTTCTTTAATGGTGGCAGTAAAGTTTTCCTCTGTATGCGGCTTTTCTGGGTATTCTACTAGCTTGGACGAGAGTACCTGTCTAAAGACTTCCCAGTTACAAGTCTTGGTCGAGCCCCAGGATTGAGCTCTTTTACTGCTTAGCTGCTTATCTACCTCAAAGTATATATACTTGTGGTCCGTCATGCTATCCTCATCGAGGACGCTCCATTTCTTCATGTTTGCTGCGATCTTCTGTGTCGAACATGTGACATCTATATAGGATTCTGTGCTACCTCTAACAAAAGTGGGGTTATCTCCGGTGTTATGCACAACCATGTTTGCAGCAGCAAGGCATTCAGAAAAGTACGTTCCTCTACTATCTGTGAATGGGGACCCCCACTCGACGCTCTTTGCGTTTATGTCTCCCAAGAGCACGCATTCCCTTCTTGATGTGACAATTTCAGATAATATCTTGTCAACCAGATCCTGAAACTCATTTATCGGAATGTTTGGAGATATGTAGCAACAGTATAAGGTGCAAAACTCGAGGTGTAGGCCCAAAAAACCGTCGTAGTACTTTATATCTTTAACCGTCACTTCCCTATTTCTAAAGTACACTACTTTGATATTGAAACACTGTTCCAGATGACAGTCGCTTTGCTGGCCGTATAGAAGCTTTCACAGCGCACGGACAATATGTACCTATCCCACAATCCTGCAACCTACAAGTCCAGCTAGCAGAATTCGAGTTGCAGTAGTAGTACAGTATCTAGTGGAAATTTTGTAGTTACAACTGGCAGACTTGGATTTTTACATAAAAATCATTCCAATTGTGCAATAGGTTCATCTAGTTACAGTAATTCTTCTCTGGTTAAGTTTTCAGTTTGACGGTTCTCGGACACGGCTCAGTAACTTTCATGCAGACGGAACTTTTCTGTATAGGGTAGTAAACAAGGTGAACGCCAGTCGTAAGATTTCATTGTTTTTGAAGTTTTCGGGTAGATAAGCAAGTTTTAGAGGAATTGGTCACGGTCGATAGCAATCAAATCAATTTTAAGAGTGAATAATATCTGCCGAGGAGTACAGGGTCTTTCACCTTATTCAGCACAAACACGTTACCGTTGATTCTGTGGGTTGTATTAATATAGCATGAACGACTGTGCGGTTCTATATTAATTTGGATGTGTTAAGAAACTTTTAGATATTAGGTATCTAGCAGTCGAATTAAGCTAGAAAACTTATTTACATTTTCAGCTTATTTGTATCAGGATTACCCGGTAGTACAAATACACTACCTTTTATAGCTATGCCATGAATACAGCATGAGCCCGAGTGCTCATTAATTAGCCTGATCGTCCATCCAAGGCTCTGGAGAGGTCAAAATAGTAATCACCATAATTGTCAGTGCGTTTTATCTTTAATGAGGTAGTCAATTATACAGCACGTTTACACCTTAATTTTACTTGTTACTTTGCTTATCAGATTCAGTATGCTTAACTTGCAGTTTTCTCTAAACTTCTTGCAATGCCCCTGTTTTCTAGCAAACTCTTCTGCTTCAAGGTAGTCTGTGATATTTGACTCTTTCTTAGATGTTGACGGCCTGCAAAGAAGAACAACTTTCTGATTACCCCATTCGTTAAGCCATGAACAGATATGTAACAACACCGCCAACCACGTAACGAACCGCGCCGCGCTAGAGTAGATGGTGAAAAGAACGCCGTCGCGAACCTGATTAGCGTTATAGCTCGCCGTTCGGCCCGATCCAGGCTCTGTCGGATTTTCAGCACAAAATCTAAAGCCTAGTACTCACTAGTAGACATGTCTCGCGATTTTGGTCTCAGAGACATGTCTAAAGTTGTCTCAGTATGTCTCGGTAGACATGTCTATAGACCAAATCCGGTCTACGGGGCGGTTGCGACACTAAAAATCGCAGGTCTCAAGTCTCCCGATTGAAATGGGAGACTTGATGCAATGTTGGGATACGTTGCGCAACAAGGTGATAGTGAGTACCTCGCGTCTATAGACGAGACATTTCCCAGTCCCTCTCTCGCTTTGTAAACAAGTGCATGTGGTCTCTGCTGTTTTTGTTTACCATGTGGTCAAACGACAAAGTTTTAAAATTTATTGAAGACTATCATACCTCGTTTTGTTTGTGGGATGTAACGAGTCCCGATGACAATTGTAATCGGGATTCGTAAGAGCCGCGTGAAAAGAAGAGCGGCCCTGGAATCACTGGCTGCAAAGCACATGGTTTCAATCGAAGAAATAGAAAAAAAATACATAATTTAAAAACATCGTTCAACCGGGAGCGAAAGAAGATTCTTCCGACGAGTGGGTCCTCTCCCAAAAAGTCCTCATGGTTTGCCCACGATTATTTGCTATTCCTACTGCCAGCGAATAAGTCAAAGGGCAGCCGCAACACGGACTTGGATGATACACAGAGTCAAAACAAGGAAGATGTAAGTAAAATTTACTTTATTAAATGCTTTATTAAATTACATTTATTCTTTACCTACGATTTTTTCCATTGTTTTTCGTTATTACTTTGAATTAAATCAACCTATTATTCTCTATTCTATTTTTTAAAATAATCACAACTAATTTTTGACCACAGTTAATATTTCTATATGCAAAGCAAACCAAAAACTGAATAGCTTTACGATATTGAATCGTATTGCCAAGCTACCTCTCCCTCTTGAGAAACAAAGTATTCACAAATTCATCACGAATTTTATGCAAGTTTGCTGAACATCTTCGAAGAGCGTTGCGGAGATCCATCAAACGATTCTCTTGATGATTAATTTCCCTTCTCCAAAATCCTTCAATTACATTTCCATCACCATCGTACGAGTCCAAGCTTCCTGGTGGGGTGTAGGCATATCTTGACTCTGAATTCCTACGTAAAAAATTGTGCAGGTAGGCGCAAGCCAACACGACGGACTCCACTTTATTTGGCTGTAGAGCTATCGGCTTAAGCAACACCCGAAATTTGGAAGACATGATACCGAAAACATTTTCTACTATTCTTCGAGCTCTGCTTAGCCTATAGTTGTATATTCTTTTGGAATTTCCAGTGTACGACCAGGGTACGGTTTCATCAAATATCTAGACATAGCAAAAGCATCATCTCCCACAAGAACGTATGGTACAGGTTCCGTTTTTCCTGGTCATGCGTCACTTCTAGGTACGTGTGCGGTATTGTTTTCTAGATCCTTGTATAGTGAAGTACACTTAAAAATACCCCCATCAGAAATACGTCCTTGGCATCCAACATCGGCGTACAATAAGTTGTAGTTAGCGTCTGGAACGCCAAGGAACACAATGCTGAATGTACCCTTGTAGTTGTAAAACAAGCTTCCGCTGTGTTGTGGGGCCACCATCTGAACGTGCTTACCATCAATGCTACCTATACAGTGTGGAAAATTTCATCTACACTGAAATTCCTGGGAAATAGCATTCCAATCTGCTTCAGAAGTCGGTCTCTGAAACAAAAAAAAACATAAATTGTTTATAAATATATTTTTTGCATTAACTTTTGAGGGAATCTGAGGAAACGATGGGATATTTTTAATAAAGATTATGTTAACTTTTAGGTACATCAAATATAAAATTAATATTATGGCCTTATGGGCTTACAGGGTGGAGGGATACAGAGTAGGCCACAGTTTTCGCCATCCGCCTCCTAGATCAGTCCTCAGCGGAGGCTTTCGCCATATTTGCCGTGCTCCTTGTTGTTCACACTAGGTCCCGGGCGAAGAAAATCAATTTAAGATTATTTTATTCTGTTTTATAAAAAAAACTATTCTGTTAATGTCTTGGTGGCTCATATTTTGAACGAATTTCTTTTTGTTTCAGGACGTCCTGTTGGATACTGCTGAGAATCAGAAGCAAGATGAAACAAATGGAGATGCAGAATGTGAGGACAAACACCCACCATTCAAAACCTCAAGATGGAATCCCAAACGCGTCCGACAAAGTGAGGACTCCACTGCACAAGAAGCTGTGAACTGCCTCAACTCTCTATCAAAAGTTCTTACAACCAGAGATGAGCATTCAGTATATGGAGTGTATGTTGCAACTAAAATAAGAAATTGTGACAAGTCCAGGATGGAGATCTCTTTGGCTCAGCGCTATATAAATGATGTTTTATTTCGATTGGACATGGGTCTGTTAGCTGCTGACCTTCAGACCATTCAGATGCCACATCCACCTTCCACTTCCAGTTCTTCATTCACATCCCCAACAATGTTTCGCAAGACACTTGTTGCTCGAATCCTTCTACACCATCTGCTAGTCTAGAAGTAGTTGGAGATGTTCACCTTGAACAACAATTGGAGTCAAGGGATACAATGAGCAATGACATTCGCGATTTTGTTGCGAATTATACCACATTATAAATATTTCGCATTGATTTCATAAAATGTCTAATTAAAATAAACATGTTTTGTGCAAAATAAAATTATTTTTGTATACATACCTTTATATGTTGTTTTAATGATGAGATAATCGCTTCGCAAACTTCCGGTACCATTTTCGATATTACCTGCTTAGAGATTCTGAAGGTGTACATGAGACTAGTGAACGAGTCTCCACTTGCCAGGTAACGCAGTGTGACTGTCAGTCGAAGAGAAGCTGGGATGCTTTATCTAAATTTTGTATCCTGCTTCATTATTTTTCCTCCAACCATCTGAAGCAATTCTTCAAAGTCAGAAGGTATCAGCCGGGTGAAATTACGAAAATCCATGTTGTCCTCCAATCTTAATTTATTTAGTAGTTCAGTACCGAACCTAGGTCCTTCTGCAAACACTTCGCGCGTCCACCAACGTTTACGTTTTCACGCTTTTTTACTAGAAAGTATTACTAAACAGGCACTCATTGCGCACAAAACAAGGTCCGCTATGGTGGTTGGCGAAGATGAGACTAGAAAAATTCACATCACAGTGTGGACGCTAGACGAGGCAAAGATCGGTGTCTCTACACCATGTCTATGTCTCAAGTCTAGACGGTCTCTAGACCACCTAAAGAAAATCGCGCAACGTGGTCTCCAAGTGAGTACTTACCTTAAGAAATGTCTCGCGACGAAGTTGCACATGTCTGGACAGGCATACCGGTGCGGCGACCACCAATGTGTTATATTGTAATGTACGATTACTTAGAAGTGAAATAATTATTTTTCCTACTTGTATATTCTCCTTTAAGACTTCGATCAATGCCTCATAAACTTCTGGAATGATGTAGCTGATCGATTACTTTGAAATTCGAAATATGTATTGCAAACTACTGTATGAGTCACCGGTCTCTAAAAATCGCACCGTGACTGTAATTCTTTCTTGCACTGTGATGGCAGTTCTCCATTTTGTGTCTCGTTTTCGTATTTTTGGTGCAATCAACGTGAGAAGATCTTCAAAATCCGTCGTAGACATCCTCGTAAAATTTTTGTACTGTCCACCTGTTGAAATTTCAATTCCGTTACCAAATTGTTGCATCCGTGTGCTGATCTATTGGTATATAACTGCGTTTGTTAGCATCGTCTCGGACGTCGTCGTCGCTTGTTTTCGGATAATTAGTAGTGAATATAAATATAGTCAGCTGCTGCTACTGCTATATCCATTTCTGCCAGTATTCGTCTTCTACTGAACGACACACATCAAAATTGGATCGTCATTTTGTTGCGCGATGTCGTTGCATGACTTCGTTCGGTTTGTGGTGACGTTCGTTGTAATGTAGTCCGTCAAAATGCGCGCGCTGCGGTTCGTCACGTGGTTCGCTTCGCGGTTTTGTTACATATCTGTACATGGCTATAGAAATACTTCGAAAATATGTACAGTATCACGTAGTGGTGGTTACACCAAGAAGCTTTGGAGTTTTGCAAAGATTTGTACCTTTTCTACTTCTTACGCCACTGGTCGAGAAAGAATTGCATTCGCGAAAAATTTCTTAAATGGGAAATTATGATTATTGGGATGTTATATGACATATCCAACACGAAAAGCCTCGGCACTCCTTTCCATCTGTCTGTTCTCTAGTCCTTGACCCCTCTATCACTCTATATATCACTCCACTTTGCCAAGGACGAAAAATTGGTCTAGTGGCTGCGGAGTGGGGGGAGGGCAAAAAAGGAATAAAAAAAATGGCACACATTTTTTTTTTCGTGTTAGAGCTAGAGGCTTTCAAAAAAAATGTATGGGTAGAAAACCTTCAGTATTAGGACACTTCTGATCCCGGTAACAACGGAAGAATTAAATGATAAGGGTCCGATATATGATGTGCTCGTAATTCGAAATAACCTCGTTGGCATTGTGTGCGCCGCGCAATGCTTTCGCATCGTCGTGCAGGCCACTGCCGACTTTGGCAACCGCAGTAGGTAACTAACATCAGTATGCTGCGGCGATGTCGACACGGACACAACGCTACACTTCAACAAGCGAATTCTTGTATATTTTAGAAATATTTGGGTTTCAGAAGTACGAGCCCCTTCCCACTTCAGTTGGCCCACTTCAAGATTTGTACCAAAATATGCCTTTATAAACTAAACATGACGAAACTATTTACTTATAAAACAATTTATTTTCTCAAAAACATTTTAGATACACTCCAGTCGTAAAAAATACATATTTGAAATCATTAAGACCTCTAACCAATAGAAGTTAACAAAGCAACAATTGAAAGATTACCATTGGGTAACATCACCTTTCCTTTTTATTACGGCTGAAATTCTTTGGCGCAAGTTTTGGCAAAAATTTGGTGTAAAACAATCCCATATTTCTTGAAGCTTTTCTCTCAGTTCGGTGATTGTACGAGCAGGATGTTGTCGTAGAACCTTTTTCATCTCGTGCCACAAAGTTTCAATAGGTGACAGATCTGGACTGCTAGAAACCCATTTCAAAAGTGGTACATTATTTTCTTCCATCCATTTTATAGCCTTTTTTGAGGTATGACACGCTGCACTATCTTGCTGAAACACAAAATCTTGGCCGGATGTCAAACATTATTCCATCACTGGTAAAAGCGGTTCTTCTAAAATTACCAAATATTTGTTTGTATCCACATTTCCATCAATAAAATGAAGTTTTCCTACTATCTTTGATGACATACTGCCCCAGACCATAATGGATGTTGGAAATTTCACTTTTCTCTTCAGACAGTCAACATGGAATGCTTCATTTTTTGCGAATAACTCTACTGCGACTGTCACCAACACAAACTTCAAATCGGGCCTCATCACTCGATTGTATTGCACACCATTGTTGAGGTGTCCATTGTCTATGTTCTTTAGCCCATCTAAACCGATTTTTCTTTTCCAGTGGAGTTAATAGTGGCTTTTCTTTGGTCTATAAACAAGTTGTGCAACTTTAGGGTTTTTACTTCACTTTTTCTATAAGAAAACTTACCTTGCAAGTGCTAAATCCCAGTTTGTGGGCCTCTCTATGCGTTGTGGACCTCGAAATTCTCCTTCCAACAGCGTCACTCCACAGAGCACTTAACTGTAAATAATTGGCACGCCTGTTTTTCACGATTATTCTTCTTAATGCTCTTCGGTCGGCATTTGTGATATTACTTTTTTTCACATATCGTGGCTCAATATTAACTGAACCAGTTACGTTATATCTTCTAACAATATTTCTCACGCTGTATCGCGATAAGTCTAACAAAGTTGCAATTTCTGAGTTTGATTTCCCAGAATTAAAGATTTAATTATCAGTACCCGAATTTTCTCACTAATAACCTTTCCTCTACCCATTTTGAAAACCTTAACTACCCAAAACTATTTTGAACGTATTCTGACAGCTGTGATTAATAAAAACAATGGTCATGGCTTTTATTTTTCACAGCCACCTATGCGTTATAGACTTATTTTGCATTGAAATGAAAATAGGTTGATATGCTGTAATTGCAACATGTGTTATTTTTATGCTGCAAATTTGATTAGGGAGTGATAAAGTTGGTGTCTTCGACTATACATAATATTATCAAAATATTCATTGTTAATATTTTAAACCTATAACACCCTACTACATTTTTATTATTTTTGTTTGATAATAAAAAAACTAAGATTTCAATAGTTGGGCCAACTGAAGTGGGAAGGGGCTCGTACGTACCTTACCACTCTACGATGATTTTGCTAAGGATGACATTTAGCCTAACCTCCAATTTTGTTGCCCTGTTTACGATGATTTTCTGAATATCTCGTCAGGTAGTTTGACTCGGTACTTATTACGCATTGATATACAACAGACACGGACTGACAAACCGACATAAATGACTTGGACATGGACATGTGATGCAGATGTCTTTGAGAAAGGGAGGACCTGTGAAGTTCAAATATTATCCCGAGTTCAATACTTCCGTCGCTTAGGTATTCGTAGATTTTGTAAATTGGTTCAGTGAAGTCACGATTCGATTCTGCCTTTTGAAACGACTTGACTCACCACTTTTCATTGAAACATCCAACGAAGGCGTAGGAAGTATAGAGTCAATCAATCCGACGCTATTTTTAACTACTATTTATTTAACCTGTCCCAATATGGTTCTGAAAACCATGGATACTTACGCTAATAAAATATGAACTATATCCCCTAGAACTCCGTAATTCTTTGTGGTATACTCTGTAGCCTCACAAACTGCTCTCTGTAGACACTCTTTGCCGGGATAGCCATATCTAGCAAAAAAAATTATGTTCAGAAAACAATTCTAGTATGAGCTTCCGGGTAACTATAGCTGAAACGGATGCAGTCAAGCATATCAAAATACCACGTTTCTAACATACTGCAAATAAGCAGTTCTGTTACTGAAATTGCTGGAGTACCTATCGTCAACTTTAAGTATGTCTTTCAGCAGCGCTACTGTATGTATAGGCATTTGAAATTACTTACGAATTTATTTTTGATTCCAAATATCCATAGATCATCTGTCTTGTTGTACTTCCTATGATTGGGGGATAGTTGAACTGAGTCTGGTTTTGAGGTAGTGGATAGGACGACTCAAAGTTCATTGAGAAAAATACATCTGCAGGTCCTCTTAGGTCTAGAGGTATAGCTATCGCAACAAACATCTGAAAAGATAAAATAAGATTAACATACCCCACCAGAAGACACCTAACCCAGCCGTGCTTTACGTACTACAGCACTGCCAACTACTTATGCATACAACTACATACGTATCGTTCAACGTCTTTAGGTGCCAGCTTTGTCACCTCTCTAACTGATGTCGCAGGTTCTGGGATTTCCTTGGTTTTAGTCCAGAAATACTGCGAAATACGAGTCTCAGGGATAAATATGAGGAAATTAAGGGGTGATCTATCTATGTAATGATGTCGTGCCTATTTTCTCTAAAAGAAGAATGGAGTCTGTTTTTGTGATTTTTGAAGAAATTCCCACAACACTACTGGGCAACATTGTTGTGATGATGGAAATTGTAAGTGAACTATGATACAGTGCATGGTTGCTTATCTTCTGAGAGAATATATTAAGTAATGCTAAAAGAACATTGAATTTGGGACTTTTTTCAAGGAGAGCGAATGCCTTAAAATAACCGCGATATTAAGTTGCAAAAAAAATCTTAATATTCCAGCCAGACCCCGCATCGATGCCACTACAGAAATCACGTGCTTTGCAGTGTTTAGAGTAACCTAGTTTACTTCCAAATCGGATTTGAAGAATTGAAATTGGCGCCTTCCTATAGCAACGACAAAGCGATCGATATTATGTTAGGTTACACTGACGGTCTTCAAGATGCAATTGATACTTCGCGAGTGTATTCAGTAGAGTTTACTGGATGTTTGTGCTCCGGGCCGCGTAGATATGCCTATATCATACGAATTCAGACAGGAGCTAACAACACGTGTATTTTCGAATGAAACGGCAACATTTTTGAATACTACTTTAATCAACTTGCGATAAGACAGTATTTGAAATTTCTCATCAAATTAATGATGTATTGCTTTTTTCAAATTTATTTTCACGTGTGGCCAATATTTTTTTGCTTACTTTACTGCTTGCTTCAAGAAAGAAAAGTACCAAGTCTCAGGTCAGACGTCTTAGAACTATCTGAAGGGGTTGGCTGCATCATCCACTATGTGTATATGACTCCATTGTTTGGCCGAATCAAACCACATATATAATAATAATAATAATAGGCCTTTATTTTACCTGGCACGTAACAGCTATGAAGCTGCTCTTACCACCAACCAGGGCTACACAAAAGATACAGTACAATTTTATCGAAAAAGCAAATTAGAAAGCAGATTAAAAGAAAATGTAAATGTCACGAACACACACTAACAAGGCACTCAGTAAAGACATTGAAAGAAAGCTCGAAAAGGATTAATAGGTTAGTACAAGATACATATTAACAGCCTGATACAACAAAGACGCTTAAAATTTATTTAAAAATTGAAACAATGTTGTCTAAAACGAATTGCTTGATCTTCTTTGCGATACTAAATTTGGAAAGTGTCTTTACACTTGATGGCAATCTATTGTATAGATTGGGTGCGATATAAGAAAATGAATTCCTAAATTGAGCAGTTGTATGATACGGTATGTCCAGGGTGTAACCCACAAATCTTAGGTGAACTTTCACACCTCAAACTAAGCTTACTATTAAGATATATTGGCGTTTTTGTCATCAGTGTAGTGTGGTCCAGTGTCATAAGTGAACCATCCATCTCTGCCGCATCGTAAGCCAATTTATTTCTGTTAAATGATTAGAAATTCTCTGTCTTCTTGCTACACCTAGAGAATACCTAACAACTATTTTGAACCTTTTGAGTCCTGTACGTCTCAGCCTGTGTCAGGCATGGATCGAAAACCGAATCACCATATTGCAGTTTACTCAAAATCAGAGAGTCAGAGAGTCTAATTTTCGTTTTTTGTGGTATATTTATAAGTGTAAAGTGTTTTAAGTTTCGGGTAAGAGTTCTGAACGATTTTTGTTACATGATCGTGGAACGTTAGATATTCATCAAATATAATCCCCAAATTGCGTACTGTCGATTTATGAACTAGTGTTTCATTTTCGATACATAGATTCATTAGATTACTATCAAAATTACTGTGTTTGGATTTGAACGTAATGACAGCACACTTTTTAGGATTAATGCATAGGCCGTGGTTCTCGAACCAGTTACATAAGTTGTTTAAATCGGCAGCTAACATTCTGTTTGCTTCGATATACGCAGAGGGAGTGAATGAAAGGTAAATCTGAGTATCATCAGCATATGAGTGCACACGACAGAACTTGATGGTGTTAACTAGGTCTGAGACATACAACGTGAATAAAATCGGGCCCAAAATTGATCCTTGAGGGACACCCTTAGCCAGTTCCTTTACATCATAAAAAAAATGACCAACTTTGACCCTCTGTACGCATCCAATTAGATAGCTCTGGAACCAGGTAACTGATTTATGAGAAAATCCAAAGTAATGTAACTTTTCTAGAAGCATTCTATGATGCAAACAGTCAAATGCTTTACTCGAATCAATAAAAACAGCTGTTGTTACACAAGAACCATCAATAGCGCTCAGATAGTCGTCGCAAAGATCAGTTAAAACCGTAACAGTGCTGTGGTTTTTTCGGAATCCTGATTGTCTATGTTTTAATTTCTGTTTATTGTACGGCATTTCGGCCGCCACAGTTGTATTTTTCAAGTACACTGACAACTTGATCCGCCCAGTCAATGAAGTCCTATAAACACGAAAACCTTAGAATAAGTTGCAGGAGTTATACATATTAATCAACTATCTGGTTATCTTTTGTCCCTAAGTTAACATCATTTTGTCTAATCAAATGCGGTCCTAAAACATCTACTTGTTATTTTATGACTGCTTTAATACTCCGCTAGCCTTAACTGCTCTAAAGCCATAACTTTTTATCATATTCTTTATTGTTATGGCAATGCTATGACTTTCATGGAGGATATACGTTTTGCAGAAAATTGCATTCAAGAAGTAAATGGTGCATTGCCAACACTTACAGCAGAATTAGAAAAATATTTATTGCACAAATTTTATTTTTTTGTATATGTCCGCTCACTAAAAGCAACACTACGGTAACTCCACCCGATTTATACTTTATATGTGTTGCTTTTGGATTCTTACTGAACGGAAGTGCTAAGCAACTGGCGATTTCGTTTTAACACTGTACAAAGAGTCACGCAACATGTTTATTCTACTAAGAATGTGGACTATGAGTAAAATATTTTGATTCCCAGGATCCTTGACTAGCAGAAAGTCGTATGAGTCAAGTATCTCACTAATAAAGTTCTAGGCAGATCAATCAACCAGCACAGATACTTCATGTGGTATTTTTCCATCAATAAAGTATTCCCAATGCTTGTATAATAAATATAATATGCAAACAATGATCTGCGGAAAGTAAGTCTCCGTGTCCAAACACATCTCTTGAGTATGACGACCGTTCGTACACTATTTTACCAAAGAGCAGCTATCATGTTGGAATGTCTTTATAATCAGTCGTTCGGTTCCATTGATATTGTTCTCCTGCATTATACGAGTAGTAGAGGAGCCGACCGCAGATTTTTAGCTACATCACTGCGTACTGATATGATAGATGAGAACTGGTCAAATCTTACGTATGTTGACGCTAAGCAGCAAACTTGTCATCTTTGACTATGCTCATATGAGTACGCGACTTTGCAATCGACTGTTGGACTATCACTAGTTCACAAAAGCAGTGGCGACCTATGAGCGGCAGGGTCATTACGTAAAGAAACCTATACAGGGTGTTTCAGTTTATTGTTGCATAACTTTGAGATTCGGTAGAACTTTTAAAATTAAGGCATAAAGTCTATATAAACATGGGTCGAAAAATGCGTGGCTTTTGAAATACAGGGTGTTTAAATTTACTTTCTAAAATAGTTTTTTTTTTAAATATTTCGAACAATATTTGATGTATAACAGTGAAAATTGGTATACAAGAGTTTTTTGGTACGACAAAACGAACCATGGGCATAGTTTTATTATAGCCGCTAGAGGGCGCTCTCTACTGTACCTGTAGTGTATTAAAATGAACTAAAATCTTTTCTTAGTGCAATTTTTTGCTTTTTGAATAAAAAAATGATTCTTCGCACTTTTCAACATAAAAAAGCTCTCTTGTGAATTTTCGTTATAGTTAGCCATTTTCGAGATATTTCGATTTTTAAGGTTCGATGCATTTTTTATTATTTATGATAAAATAACGTTAAAAAGTCAGTATCTCGATAATTTTTAGAAGTAGGCTGTGCCTGCAAATATTTTTGAAATTGGAAGCAGAATAAGGTTAAACCTCAATTAGTTGACAGTTAGTTTTGTTGTCTGTTGAAACCTGAAAAGTTTTTTTGCAATTGTGCAATTTAGTTTCTTTTATCTGTTTTTTTTTTTGTGAGTTTTATAAAAATGCCATTTTTATTCTCCAATCAAGAGTTAGCGGATATTCATTTTGTGTATTGCTTTGTAAATGGAAACGCAGCAGAAGCAGCCAGAGAATACACACGAAGATTTCCAAACAGACGACATCCAACTCGCTCAGTATTTGTAAGAGTGCATCGCCAAATAATTGAAAATGGTTTTGGAAATCTCCAATGGGATCAAAACATAAATGATCGTCAGCGCAGATTTACCCGTATGATTCTGCGTGAGTTTGATAGAGATCCGACCACAAGTGTTAGGAGAGTTTCTGGTGCCTTGGGAATTTCAGCAAGCCATGTTCACCGTGTTCTTAGAAATGACCATAGACGTCCTTACCATTTGCAACCTGTGCAAGGACTACAGCCAGGGGACGGAGAACGAAGAATCACATTTTGTCAGTGGATTCTTGATAGAACTGATAATAATAGGGAGTTTTTAAGTAACGTTTTATGGACCGATGAGTCATGCTTCACTAGACGTGGAGCGGTAAATTTTCATAATCAACATATTAGGTCGCATGAAAATCCGCATGCAGTACGGAAAAGAAATGTCAGCATGAATTAGTGTGAACATGTGGATTGGTATCTAACGTAATCGACTATTTGGACCCTACCTTTTGCCTGCAAGGTTAAATGCTGCGACCTTCTTGGAATTTTTAAAGGCTGAACATGCAAATATGTGGGATGATGTTATGTTAGATTTAAGAAGATTGGCCTGGTTCCAGCTTGATGGTTGTCCAGCTCATTATTCGAGAAAAGTTAGAAACTGGCTGGACGAAAATTATCCAGAAAGATGGATCGGCCGTGGAGGACCAGTCGCCTGGCCTCCACGATCCCCTGACCTAAATCCATTAGATTTCTTTGTGTGGGGATTTCTAAAAGAAAAAGTGTACCAGACTCCCGTAACCACAAGACATATGCTAATAGACAGAATCAGGAATGCATGTGATGAAATAAGGCCTTTGAATAATGCTATATCACGTTCGATCATTCGTAGATGTGAATTGTGTATTGAACAATTGGGTTTACATTTCGAGCAACTACTTTAGATTTTGTATGTTTGTCCTAACTATCGAATAGCATTTTAGTTGTAAATAAATAATTTAATTGGTTAAAAATAATATTGGAAAATTAGACAAATTAATATTCTGTTTTTTTGTGTTTATTTGGAGTCAGGAATTATTGCTGTGTTTAAAAACACAATCTAAACGATCATCTTAATTACTTGTAATGCCCAAATCAAAAATGTAAAAAAAATATTATTTTCCCATAAATAGTTAAAAATGCATCGAACCTTAAAAATCTAAATATCTCAAAAACGGCTAACTATAACGAAAACTCACGTGAGGGCTTTTTTATGCAGAAAAGTATGAAGAATCAGTTTTTTTATTCAAAAAGCAAAAATTTCACTAAGAAAATTTTTTCGGTCATTTTAATACACTACAGGTACAGTAGAGAGCGCCCTCTAGCGGCTACAGTAAAACTATGCCCATGGTTCATTTTGTCGTACCAAAAAACCCTTGTATACCAATTTTCACTGTGTTACATCAAATATTGTTTGGAATATTTAAAAAAAAACTATTTGAAAAAGTAAATTTAAACATCCTGTATTTCGGAAGCCACGCATTTTTCGACCCATATTTATATAGACTTTATGTATTAATTTTAAAAGTTCTATCGAATCTTAAAGTTATGCAACAATAAACTGAAACACCCTGTATAATGCCAAAACCGATGAAACGTCAGCGTGTTGACTAAGTGGGCAAGTGTGCAAATACCTCACTCCGCGCTTGCTACACGTGAGCATGAAGTGAACGACAGCTAGTTTCAAGTTGACGTCTTGTTGGAAAACCTACAATAATGTAACAAAAAACCGACATAATGTTAAAAACACATATATAATGTCACTTTTCAAGTTACGTAATACCTCTGAGGACCGTCCTTGATTTGGCGATTCGCTCATAGATGCTACATTTATGCTGACCTGAATGGAGTTCACCTCTCTTCAGGATTTTCGGTGATTACGACAGAAACTCATAAGTCGTATTAAGACCAGGCTATCCAGGTCACTGGCAGTTATGTAAAATATACTGAGGAATAGTTAAATGCACAATTTGAGATTAGAAAAAATTTTAATTTTAATATTACATTCCTTTTGTTACTAAGCTAATTCCGCGCAGAGCCATAAAAGATAAATAGCTGTGTGATAACTTACAGACTTGTGTGGTTTATAAGTTTATTGAATAATGAGTATTGTTTGTAGGCTGGAAACGAATGATAAGGTATCGCCACCATGAATATATGTTCAAACAAAAATGCGTCCGCTACCAGTGACGTATAATGCATTAATCCAAAAATAGTCTAATCATATTAGCAAATTTCCCCGAAATAATTGTAAAGTCTGGTTTTATTGGTGCAAGTTGTTCAGTGGGGGTATTTAAAACATGGACCAACAAAGTGTGTACACCAATTTTTGTGGGAAAACTTTTTATTTGACAACAGAGAATGAGAAAACCTGTTTTTTGGGATTCAATCGAACGTGTTGACAGGAACGAAAACACTTTTAATGAAAGATTTTTAGGTATTTATGAGACCTACAAAATGAGACTACACGTAAAAAGATCCGACTAATAGCAAAAATGTTATGGCCCAAAATGCAGGTTCTGGCACTTGATAATGCGACGATAATTTCACGCAACTACTTGAAACTCTTCAAATCTGTAGGATTTATACTTGCGAATAACAACAACAAAATTGGATTATATTGGTCAAGCAGCTTTTTGAGAATTTCTAATTGTTTATCCAAAAACACCTGTTTTCTGGCCATCACTACTCGTTTATTGAGCAATATACAGGTTTGGTTCAAATAGTATTTAATAGCAAGATACACGTGTTTACCATGCCGATATGAATCACAAACCATTCCAAAAGATAAATGTTATTTTCAACGAAAAACAAAGGTTACGTTTTTTCTTCTAATCGAATTCAAACATTTAAGCGGATGTTTCTATCATCCTTTGTTGCGAATTACTCACAAAACCAAACGTCTTAATTCGTTTTGAAGAAAAAAGGTAACCCGTTCTTTTTTGCATAAAATAACATATATCTTCCGGAATGATTTGCGATTCATATCGGCAAGGTGCTCAATAAACTAGTAGTGATGGCCGGAACACAGGTGTTTTAGGATAAACAATTAGACATTCTCAAAAACTACTTGACCAACCCACTCCAACTTTGTTGTGGTTATTTAGGAGTACGAGTTTCGATTGAACCCCAAGACACACGTTTTCTCATTCTCTGTTGCAAAATAAAAAGTTTTCCCACAAAAATTGGTGTACCCACTTTATGCGTCCATGTTTCGAATACCCCTTTGAACAACTTGCAGCATAAAACCAGACTTCACAATTATTTCGCAAACCAGGGGTATTTTCGTCTAATATGATTAGACTAAAAGGACTATCTACGTATTTAGTCGCCATGTTTTTGGTTACATCTGGTGTCTCTCCTTAATCTATTCGCCTTGTCTCAATGTCTTCTGTTGATATAATACTTGTTGCTTGTGACACTTGCACCAACTGTAGCTCTCCTAGAATGCTTGCAACACTGATTATCTAACGTTACCACTTCAAATAACACGAAAACGCAAAGAAGAACTAGGTGTATTTTAATTTAATAATCGGTGATTTTTTTGTGACCAAAATGATAGTGTTTGCGTTAGTGTTACAGTGACATCCACATACTGCGTCTTTCATCAACTGGTAGGTATCCACAGAGCGACTAGCGATGGCAGTGTCATCAACAATCGAGCAACTGGTCGAGTTGCCATTACTGAGGTGTGAACGCTTGTATTTGAGTATATGTGCGCGTGTCGGCTTGCTGTCGCCAGTTGCTTTCGTTGAGAAGACCGTCATCCTAATACACGCTCAAACTTACTCCAACATAAGGGTTTCCTCTTGGAAAGTGTATGTAATTAGGTATCGTCACACCATCCTCCAAGGTGCTGCCAAACAACACTATCACAACTGCTCCAAATAAAATCACAGAATTTATTCAACACCACACCACATATTTACTTTCAGTAACACCCCTTAGTTTCTTGCATTCTGCGGACGAACTGGATCGTGAAGCTCAAACAAGCGAAATCGTCGAGGCAAATTAGGTGATAATTGAAGAACTGTAAATCTTTACTACCAATTTACACTGGTTTCTCTAGTGTTGTAATAGAAAATTCAAATATAAAAGTATAAGGTGTCTGTAGTTCATGTATGAATTAGAACGGTGCTTGTATTCAGCACGCCCAAATCAAGATACGAGGGTCGGCTGAAAGCACATATTCAGAAGTTGCACATCCGAGAATTGCTGCATGCATTGTTCAGCCGACTGAGATATGATCGAGTTTTGCATATCACAATTCTTATCGCTATTACCCACGGAGCGGTAATTTCCGAAGTAGAGAGATACAGAACCTCGTCGTTTTTAGGGAGAAATAATTCTAAGGACTATGACTCAAAACAGTACTTCACACATAGAACTTAGTTTATCCATGATATAACTATACATTTGAATTTTAATTAAAGACTATAGTAATACTATAGTCACACTCTGTACCGGTGTCTCTAGCGCTGAGACCATGCTGACATACGATACCCTTTAAATTCACTCGACCAGCAAGGGTTTACTGCAACGTAGATATGTATACTGTGGCAAAATACGAGTATATGTGGAGGCCACCCCCTGTTTAATAAGGAATGCGCGGCTGTGACTTTGTAGCTACTGTATACTTTATACAGTTGCAGCTTGAGTGATTCGGAGCTGTTTGCTCATTAATTTGGTAGATTTCATATTTCCCAGTGACGCAAGAGATTCAGTTAATGAATCTGCAAGTGCCCCACTTAGATTCGGAGTTTCTTTGTGCCTCACGTTTATCCGTATCCGTACTTCCTGCTGCTCTGATAACATAAATTTCAGATTAGTTGTTGATGTATACGGAATACGAGCATTCTAAAAGAGATACCAAAGGGCAATGTTAAAAATAGGCGTTTATTATTAGAAGAAGTCAAAAAAACTTAATCTTCGCTCAGCATAATGTACGATGATGGGTTTGCCTGCTTGTGGTACTCTGCTAGTGGTATAGCGGTAGTTTATCAGATTTCTACAACAGCTACAGCAGATTCCTGAAGAAGGCGAAAATCAATAGATCACTATCAGCGTTTGTAATATGATTCGTAAAGGATTTCACATAGTGGCGGACCTACTTTAGTAGATTTTATTCCGCATTTGGATAACAATAGTACAGTGTGGTCAGGATAAGATATTGAGGATTAGATTCTAGGAAACCCAATCAGTCAATTTATCTAAATCGAAACCACCTGTTTTAAAATTTCATGGATCTAAGCATCGAAAATAATGCTATTTTTGTATAAGGTTGCCTACTCCGCAAATAAAAGTAATCCAGATACGTGGAAATGCTGGTATATCTATTGCTAAAATACTCTATAAGTTTTTTAAGATAGAATGAAATTGACTGATCGTAGCGAAGATAATTTAGACATCAAAATTGAATAGATAATGCCTCTTATTCATACTACACCAAGAATAAACTAAAAAGACAAATAACATGTTGTCTTTCTCGAATCAAGAAAACTAATATTAATAGATGTTTGAAGTCAAAGCAAGCCACAGACTAAAATAATAGCTTTTTTTTTCAAGTAAAACAAACCGCCATTGTCAATGAATTAGTAAACAATTTTACTGGCTAAAGTGGGCTTCGCTGCTGCTCGTACAATATGCCGGATTTAGAAGACAATTTCTCAGTGTACGCGCTACTACAGAGATTTACTATGACAAATTTCACCAAAACTGGATATTGCCTACAAGTGACAGACCACCATGCATTTGGCTAATCATCTTGCTTAATTCTAGCATTTTGACTTACATGTTCTCTAGCAATAGCATTTTTTTCTAAACCTTCATGGTCCTAGGTGTATGCTTCCGTCATCTAGTTGAAACAACTCCAAAAAAGTTTCTTGCTAGGCTGGGACGTCACTTCTCCACAGCTGGAAAAATCTTCACTTCCAGAAAAATGCACCTACGACCCTTTTCGATCAAGTCGGCTATCCGCGACAAGTAACGACCTGGATATCCGGTATATGTTATCCAGCCATTTCACTATCTGCTGCAAGCATAGCATATAGTTCCAGTACAACCGAAACTGTCACTATTTTGAAAATATTTTAATCAAATTGCACTCATTAGTTGTATTCTTGGTATTCAAGACAACTGGACAAATTTGTAAACCAAATCTTAGTTCAATTAAGTATGAAATAAAAGAGGGTCAACCTCAAATGATGGATAGTAAGCTGTCTACCTGTGAAATTCTAGATGTTGTCTCAAAAGTCTCTTAAAATCTCGTGCCTGCGACTCAAAGGCTACAAAAATCGGTTAATTGCAAATATATCGATTCTTACGGGCTTACTGCTAGTGCGTTTATTATGAATATTGTAGCGAATAAAATTATCTACAATTTTTGTTTCAAAGATTTTTTCATACATTTTCCGTCTTTGAGATAGAGGGCAGATAGCGCTCACTTAGTTATTTACAACAACGCGCAAGGTCAACCGTTAGTTCGGATAAATAATAAGCTACATTAAGCCTATAAATAATCAAGAAATATAATGTCCATTCGCAGGAAAACCCTCACAACACAAAATAACTAAATTTTCAGGAGGGGCAGTTGAAATGTTATAAAAAGTTAAGTGTTTTCGCTGTTTACTATGTGTAATTTATTCAATCCAAAACATCCGTTGCACTTTGTCAGTGTTCTAAAGGAATTCTGCGTCAAAATCGAGGTCATGATTATTGTTTTGCAACAAACAATTACTGTCGCTTTTCTGTCAGATAATTTTGTTCAATTTTTTTAGATGAAACACACATCGAAACTAAGAAAACTTTTATTACAAGTTTCAGGCTACCTTATGAAACTACAGACAATATGTAAATGAATTCATTCATCAAACATAAAGGACAAAGCTGTGAAACAATATTAAATGAAAAAAGGTAAAAAACACAAATTTTGAAACCTAACCTTCTTTGCCTCTATAATACATCAGCGTAAATTGGTTTACCAAGTTTAAACTTGATACAAGCAGTTCTTATGTTCCCTCATAAATTTTTATAATAATCTAAATAAAGTCGTGGTACGGTTGACCTGTTGGGGTTTTTAAATAAGGATAGTAACGAGTTCTTCTTTTTTTCACCTATGCCTGGCTTGCTTCGGTATGCCTTTTTAGCACGACCGATTGTTTAGTGAAGTCTGAATGCCTTCTTGAGGAGGCTCTCACAATGATCTTTTTGTATTACTTTTCCCTGTACGAATTTTGTAAAATACAGTATGTAAGTGATTCTTGGATATAATAATAACCTTTTCTTCAGAAAGCTAGAAAGCTTCATTATCCCCATTTTTTATGCAATTATTGAACTCCATTTGGAATACCAGATTTTACTAATCAAAAAAATCTGAATGTTACAGTTCCTGTGACCTTGTATGAATTTCCTGTTTTCTTAGCTGTACGGATTAGACTGTAATATTCTTCAGGGGTGTATACGGGAGACGATTTTAAATATCTTTTAATATGCCTCTCTATCACAGAGTGAGCACTATCGCCCTCATTCTAACTGTGCAAACCCTGGTCAATCTCTTCTGCAAACCCTCCGTTGGAATCATTGGATGATGAAGATTCGAAACGGGTCTTCTTCAGGTCCAGAGTCACTGTCTTGCCCATTGCTTGATACAGGTTGTGACACTTCATTACTTTGGCATATTTCCGTGTTCTCTTTCTGCATTTCTAGGGCATCTTCCACCACCTTCCTTGTTCGATTGCTCTACTCCATAACTAAAATTCAGAATAAATCATCACTAGCCTAAAAACACATTTTTCAGCTTTTTCAAGGAAAATCAAATTGTGATATACGAAACTAATAGTCTTGAATAATTCCTCCATAAAATATCAGGTACACTTGACCATACTCAGTCGACTCCCGAACTCCAGCCTGTTCCGCAAAACTCATTTAATTAGTTTAAAGTACTGTTTGCTCTTTATGTATTGTGATCTGGTACTTAGTGCTCAACCTGTCAACGTCGCAACACCAGAGCCAACACGTCGGATTATAAACGGAAACAACGGTCAGTGGTCACTTTGTTGCTATTTCGCTTTATTATGATTTTCAACCCGACGCCCAGCTGAACACATAACAGGTAACGTCTTGTCGTGCTTAAATGAGGTCAGTTAGTGTATTTTGAACCACTTTATGAATAAGAAGTCATTACCGTGGAAACGACTTGCGTACTCTGGAATTAGCCATTTGAAATATAGTGGCTGGTGCATCTTTAATGGAAGTGACAAAACTGAATATTGTAATAAATCAATGTATACCTTCTACAATCAATTCCAGTAGAATACCGCCACATTTACAGATGCTGCACAAAATATCACGGGTTCGCCATCAATTTCAGAACAAAATTGGCACAACATAAAATGTAGGTATGTATGTAAATAATAACAGAATATTTTTAGGCTTCCCTTTTCTAGACTGATGGCACGCATTGAAATATAACAGTTTAAGTCCAAGAATAGTGCTTAAAAAACGTAGTAGCACAAATACTACAATTTTCTCCAACAGCCCAAAAAACATACGCGTTTTCCACTCAAAGCTGGAACATTGCCCTATGGTAACTGGATTATTACTAATTATGCCGGTTTAGACCTGTAAGGGGTACCTAGAATACGACAATTCCAAAACGATACAGGTCGTTTTCTTGCGAATGAACGTTACATTGTAGGAACCCTTTTGGAGTACATGTCTGTTGTATACCTTTGCGGAAAATAAAGGAAATACACCTAACCAGTATTGATGGCTTAAAGCATATAAAAATTTGCAGAACTGAAGAATTGTGCCACCAACAAAGTCTTATACGAGGGGCACGCTGTATATTTTGAGATGCGCAATAACTATACTAGTTAAAACCGGTAACAGTGCACTATTAGAAAGAGCAGTCCTTTATTAGTAAGTCGACGCATTCAGTTCACTTGCAAGCGTCTTGGTGTGCTAGTGGTGTGACAAGAAACATGGAGTTGTCTCGAGTGAGTTATCGCGCTATGATTTACCACGAGCTTAAAGTCGGTTCAACTAAATATCGATGAATCAAACGATTACAACAGGCATTTGGTGATGAAGCTCCCTAGCAAGTGTGTTTCGCTGGTATTCCGAATTTAAGAGAGGGTGTGTTTCAATGGCTGATGAAGCACGTAGTGGTAGGCTATGTTCTAGTGTGACTCCAGAAAACAATGCTAAGGCTTAGCAGTTAATTGAAGATGATTCTTGCTGCACATTATGACTATAGAGGCAACTCTTGGGGTAGTATCCGCAACAGTGCACAGCATTTTGCGTGATCATCTTTATTCAAAAAACTTGTTGCAGAGGTATAATCCTACATCACGACAATGCATCTAGCCACGCTGCCCAACTAACTGTAGACTTTTTACGCCAGCGCCATATCAAAATGCTAGTACATCCGTTTTATACGCCAGATTTGGCAATGTGTGACTTCTGCCTACTCAAGAATTTGAAAAAATTCTGGGTAGTCGAAAATGTTAGTCCGAAGGGGAAATCGTTCAAGCAATTAATCATTTTGTTGAGGCAATCCAAAAACTGACAGGCTAGAAGCATTTAATTTGTGGAAGATTAGGTTACAGAAGTGTATTGATGCTGGAGGAGAATACCTTAAACATAATGAAAATAGTTTTCGAAAAATAGTTTTTAGTTTTAGAGTATCTCAAAATACATAGCGTGGCACTCGTATGTTGTAGAGGCCCCACAGAAGTACATATTTAGGATATAGTTTTGCTAAAAATCATAGGACTACAGGGTGATTCTGTGCTTATAAGGGTTGACTAACCAAAATCGAAATAAAAATACTGCAGGTCCCACATGAAGGATTGTGTACCAACAAACTTTTATGGATGGTAGAGGCCCCGTAGAAGTTCATATTTATATCATATATCACTTTTTTTGCTGGCACAGTTATTCGTTTGGGTTCTGCGAACGTTTCTCAGTTTTGAGCAGTCAGCCATTATAGGTACAGAATCACCCAGTAGTCCCCAGATTTTATTACAAAATGCTAATTATGCATTACTGTATGTTTTTTTTAATGATTTATAGACTTAAGACGGCGTATTGACCTTGCGATGTGCTATAAATAGCAGAGCGCTGCGCGCGCTCCGCCCTGTATCTTAAAAACCATTGATTGAATAAAAAATGTTTTGATCAAGAGTTGTGGAGAACTTTAGGATTCTCTACAATATTCTTAATGAAAGCTAATAACATCAAATTCATAAGAAGGTAGATCTTTGCAAGAAGATTTTTGTAACCTTTGGTATCTTAAGACACGGTCACGAGATTTTCTGAGACTTTTGAGATCACTTTTAGAATATCTACAGTTTGTTATAGATCTCATTCCGAGATGAACCCCCTAACATGTCTGGATTAGATTGTTTTACTGATTTTTTAATTTTTTTTTGAGCCAGTAATATAGACGTTGATTTGTCAATGACCTTTGAATGTTACTACCAGGTGCGGACCTTCATAATATTTTTCAATGCACACTATACACGGTTGGTTAATCTGAACGATCTGAATAATGGCAAATGCATTTCCGCAACCAGCGGCTAGGGAAATTCTCCGAAGAAACGCAATTATCAAACAATAGTTAATTACTCATTTAATCCGATTATAGAAGTAAAATTCTTGCGGATGACTAGCTTGGCGGACCGCGAAAGCTGAGCTGCAGCACCACGAAGAACTAAGAAAACTAATTTACAAACTCCCTCTCTAATTTGCTCTAAATTAAGTTAGTCGGGATGCGATTTCTATATAAATGGCCGACTAACGGTTACGTATAAATCAACGATTTACCCGTCGAGAATATCATGGGCATCCCATCGGGGATTGCAGAGGGTTCCAATATGATGACAGTCGCTAGTAATTCTCACTTTCTTGATTGGATTTTGTACTTGTACCACATCGAAGAAAATCTGCAAAAATCCCTGTAGGTTGTATTTGTTCAGATTGGTTTGTTTTGTACCAAAATAAAAATTTGCGTTAACTATAGAAGAGGATTGGATGTGTCACCTGCATGTCTTGTAAAAGTTCTAGTTATGTTAGTTCGTCTACATAAATAACAAAGAGAACGCTCATATTTACAAAAAGTAGTATCACCATTAAGTAAGTCTTTCTACATTGGTGAAGAATCGGGTCACTAGTATTTTTTCTTCTTCTAACTGGGTCGCATGAAGGAAGTGTCACTTGATTTTATTGTGTGGAGTGATCTGAAACAACAGATAATTCTGCCCGTATAATTAATACCCTATCAGGTTTTCTAGGGAACGTTGCATTTTTGCAAAAAACGAACTTTGCTGTTATTAACGCGGATGTCATTCACAAAGGTGGCAAGTCGATAAAATATTGAATTCACATATTTATAGAACTAGAAGCTTCTACAGGTTTTCTGTCATCTCTGCCCTCATGTTACATCGTTGCCTATAAAAGCTTGCAACACTGGTTTCTTTCAAGGTTACAGGAGAATTTTCATTCTACGATGTCACCGATGGCCACTCATCCCTTTTTCAATTACTATGGAATCTAAAGTGAACTAGGCTAGGTCATGTGGAATCTTTCAGAAGACATTAGAAATTAAGGATTAACAAAAATAATGATAAAACAGTTATCCTCCTACGGGGCCCATATGAAGGGTCGGGCTCCATAAAGACTGGAAGTTTGTCTTCCTTAAGTAACTTTTAAACGAGCTGCACTACTCAACGAGAATTTGACAGCTGAGTAACCGATTACGGCCCCATATATTGGAACCCATAAGACACTCGACTCAATTAGATTATTAGGGACATGTAGTGGCACGTGGATGATAATTGAGCTGAAGAAAGTTTCATTTGACGTCGATTTAATAGGCTGTTTTTGAGAATAAAATGCTACCGAATCCAGTATAGTGCTTCCGCCATTTTGGAGGTCTAGTAATAATAATAATAGTAATAATAATAAAGTTTTAGTATCCAATAGACAAGTATGTATAGGATTCGTCACAGTATATATACATTGGGTCTGATGAATAAAAATGGAGCATTTGCTTTAAGTAGACAGTAAAAGCAAAAGCAAAGTCTTCGAAGCAAAAGATAGAAGAAAAAGCATTTACTTCGGTTCTAATGAAAAATGATTTGCTTTTGCTTTGAAGTAAATGTTCGGTGATCCAGACCATTTGCTATACTTTTTATAAAGTCTAGACAGGAATATTTGTATTTATGGTTGGATATAATAGGCATGATTTTTGTAGTAATTATGGAGTGATTGTGGAAGAATAAGCAACGCAATGAGTTCCGACGAAGAAAGTACGACCTTTGAAGAGAACGCTCAGGTGAAATTTGTAGAGTTACTAGAAAATTATAAAGTGGTGTTTCAAAAATCGCAAGTACCCACGATGAAAAAAGCAAAAGAGGCTGCTTTAATGAAGTTGCAAGATGAGTGGCAGGCGTTGGGTGGAAAAGCGATAGGTATAAAGCAGTTATAGACAAAAATAAATAACATGAAAACAAAAGTCAAAAAGAAAACAGATTTAAATAAAACTGGCAACAAACAAATACAGTTGAAGATATGGGAACAGGCATTTTGGAGGTTAATGGATGGCGACAGAAACCCGAACTTAAGCAAAATACCAAGTAGGAGTCAAATATTTATTTTATTATAAACTATAAATTATGAAACTAAATTTCATTAGGTGCTGTGCAAGTTGGCGTGCCACCATCGATACAGACTGCTGTTTCGGTAGAAGGTATCTCCTCGGAGTCTCACTCATCTGTTATGGTTGTAGAGACCGCAACTAGCTCGCTGTCAAAGAAAAAGCAAAAAGCTTGTCTTCCAGAGACATCGGAAACACAAAACCCATCAACCACTGAATTACAGAGATTAGTTTTGTTAGAAGAATTGGAAGTCTTGAGGTTAAAGAAAAGAAAATGGATGAGAGAGTTAGAAGAGAGTGAGCCTGAGAAGGAGTTAGTTACAGAACATGATAACGTGTATACACAGGTATAAACTACCCCACCGTACTTTGAGAGTGCGATATTTATGTTGAAATATTTGTTCTTCATCAGTAAATGTACACAAAATTTGTATTCCTTCTCTCAGATTATGCTTGAGTTTTGTATTTATGATATTTGTTATATTTTAATAAATTTTGTATTCCAGGTCTTGGAATATAATTGGACGGCTCTTTGCAGGAAGGAACCAACCCACTAAGAATAGGAAATCTAAATTTCATAAAAATAATGCATTATATACTTTACAGATTTTAGTTATATTATATACACCTTTAAGATGCCATTGATTAAAATTGTTTTTAATTTATGATGAATTTTTTAATATTGTCAAAACTCGAAACCCTAATTACTCAATAAGGTTTGTGTTGTGGGTTAGTTTCTTTCTGCAAAAAGCCGTCCAAGTATAACTTTCAAATTACCCTGTTGAAAAATGAGATGGGAAATTTCCTCCCGTCTTCGCATTCCAATTCTCCTAACGTTGTTAAAGTCGTCGTCCGCATTTTGTTCAACAGAGTTATTTACCTCATTATTAAGCTGCACTTCTTCCAATTCGCCCAGTGTCTTTGCGATGTTGTGTAGAATAATGTAGCAAACTATTATTTTATGGATGTTTGTAAGCTTCACTCGAGTTTTATATTGCAGTATGGAAATTCTTTGCTTCAGCTGTCCAAAGCAACGTTCAATACAAGCTCTTTCCTTCTTCAACAAATTATTGTATCGGATCTCTTGTGGTGTATTTGGAATTCGACAGGGAGTCATTAAACAGGGCTCTATTCCATACCCTTCATCTGCCAGGAGCAGAGCTCGTTCTGTATTGCAACGCATAACGGCACAAATGTTAGACCTTTTCCAGATTCTACTGTCATGGGTAGAACCGGGACATTGTACATCTACACTTTTAAATTTGTCTTGTGCATCGCACGTTGCTTGTACATTGATGCTCGCAAAACCTTTTCGGTTTATATATTTATCTCCAAATTGGCTTTTGAATACGAACATGTGTGCAATCCACAACTCCAACTACGACTCGAAGCATATAAACCTCATGCCAACGACGCTGGGCTTCACGTATTTCCTTATTGGAAGATGGAAACTTGATCCACAGATTTGCTTTCTGCCAGACTTTTTCGGTTACTTCAGCGATTGTTTTCGACACAGTACTTTGGTGAATTCCAATGATTTCCCCCACGCCGTTTTGGTAAACCGGATCAGCGATAAACCGCAAAAACATTTTCATTTTCAGAAACGGTGATAATGCACCACAACGTGTCTCCGTCTCGTCACCAAAGAAATGGTTGGCTAACCAATGCACGTTTGCTTCATTGAAACGATAAAGGCACTTAAAATCATTAGGTGATGTTTCTACGTGTCTTTTGTAACGTTTTACGGCTCTTAGATTATTTAGAAACGCCATAATTATCACAGACGTGTCTCTTTCCTGAAGCCGAAGTCTGCACTGGAGCTGGGTGGAGATACCTTCAGAAAAATGAAGACTGTGCTATAGATCCCTAGCAGAAGCTTGATTTGACTCATACAATCTGAAGTGTTTGCTTATGGTGCAGCAAATGCTTTTCTTCCGGTTGTAGAGCATGTGCTCCAACTTTATTTATCATACTTTGAAGGTTTTGCTTCATGAATTTGAAGTGAAAGCATTTGCTACGTTTTATTCATAAGACCCATTATATACACTCACACATACACATACACGTATATAAAATATTATACATATATAAAAAAAAACACGAACATACAACAGTAATAACCAACGATATTCAGGATAAAATCTTAAATACTGATAAAATCAGCCACAGAATAAAAACATTTTTCAATGAGATAGTTTCACCCTACTTTTAGAAATGTTCAACGATCCTGCTCTTTTGATTTGTTTCCGTAGCGTGTTTAATATTTTCGGTCTTAAGATGTGGTGAGGCTGGTTGCTAATTTTGAATTTCGCAAATGGGACGTGAATTTCTAGTCGCTGGCGAGTTTCGATATTGTGTACGTCCGAGCCAAGTTATAATTTGTTTTATTGATATATGATGAGGTAGCCAATTCCATAGATAAATAGGGCAGGCAATGTCAAGATCCTTAGTTTCTTGTGTAGCTCCCTACAGCTGTGTGTCATGTTTAGACCCACCATACACCGAACAACTCTTTTTTTCTCAAAAAGACTTTTACCATGCTAACTATTGTAACCGAAATTGGGGTATGTTTTTTGGATGTTACGTGAGATACTAAAAACCATGTCACTCTCTTCCGTCGGTCCGTCGGTCAGTTCGCTGATTTTTGACCACTCTGCAACTTAACTTCAAAAATACCACTCGGATTTTGATGAAACTGTCATCTAAGATTAGTACTATGCTAACAGCGAGGCAGCTTTGTAGTTTTTGAAAATCGATCTAGTAAATTCGCACAAATTTCATTTTTTGACGCTTCCAACCACGTTAATTGTACGCACCTATGAGTACATACATCATATTTCATTTATCAAGTATGTTTTCTTATAGGTGCTCTTAATCGAAGAAGTATAGACGGACGTGTCGCTTCTAGGTCGTGCGTAACAAACTTACCCCTGTGCACGCAAAATCTTGTCTCCGCCTGCCGCTGATCACATCGCCACACTACTCGTGTCAAGTGGTCAATACTTTCGATAAGGGCAGGGAAGAAATTCCTAGATCGGAGCGCTATCAAAAAATATCGGCTCTTCCGGATCCTGCTTTATTAGGAGGCACTTACCAAATCCCTAGTCATACATTACGGAATACTAGACATAAAATTATGTATGCTTTGGAAGTGCAGACGCTAACTGTAGTATGTCTACGCCTCTGGAGCGTACTATTACTCTGTTTGCACATTTCCTGCACTGCGAAAGGGTTCGTCCTTTTGTGTCTTTTGCGTGGAATGAAATTATGGGTCGGCTTTAAATTCCGTGCAAGTGGAATATCTTCTCAAATGCTAATGATGATTTGAGAGCGTGATCATTACCCAGTATCGATCGGTAGATCGAGACGATTCGGTCTAATTAATTGCTCTATCCTTTAATTGGATCAACATATACCAAATTTCTACTTTGTAGGAAAATCCGGACAGTCTCAAAACTAATAGGAGACTGAGGCCGGGAAAGCAACAATCTGGAACAGTTTATTGCTGCCAAAATAAGAAGAGCCGTAGCGATAATCCGGCTTTGATGGATGACCGAGCTCAGTCAAAGACCCACTTGTTTCAGCTGATTGAAGTCCAGATCACCGAGAACTTGATTTGGCACGGACACATCTCGTTATTCGCAACAGCTCGTAGAAAAAAGTTAGGTTATTTAACCACCTCACTTAGTGAAAGGCGCAGGCAAGGTCCAGCCTCCCTACTGCTCACATGGCTAGGGTGCAGCCGCTCTGACTACATTGTTCATGTCGACGCGGTTGAGAGAACCACAATTCGTCTGATCGATGAACCATCTCTAACGCTGCGTCTCGAGACACTTTAGCACCAACAGACGGTCTATGATTTGGATCTCCCCTTCCCCTACGTCAACTGGCTTTCCTACTAGGAGCTCTTCTCCACGACCGCTACTTTGTTCCTGGGTAGGCGAGATTGTGGCGCAATCTGCCTGAGCAGTATTTTCCCAGTTCCACCAACATTATGCAGTCTTGCATAGGAATAACAAGGAGTCTTCAAGCTCCGTATCGCAGCTATGGTGCGCCGGTGTTTAGGTTTCGGCCCTACATGACAGTATATAACACAAGCTTCCACCCACTCGTATTCTGGGTAGACATCTCGTCCCCCTGGCCGCAGTGATCCGTGGTGAACGATATCAAAACGCATTAGTTAAAGTACCACCTCACCATACTTTCCATGGTTTCTAGTCTTTGAGCACCTCCAATCGTGGTACAAACTTACTGATAGTGACTGACATCAGTCAGCTCCATTACTGACAATAATGTTTTCGCAATCACAAGCTGTTTTATCGGTTCATCCACAAGAAGTATTGACGACACTTTGATGGATCTTCAGGTATAAGGAACAAAAGTTATGAAGTAGGTAAATGCGGGATATTTCAATATTAATGTCATATAGTAGGCAACCTAGTATAGCCATGATGGGAGTTGATTGTTTAGTGAACAGTTATGACTTCATATGCGTTTGTTTTCAGAAATATCGCGTGCTATCCTCGAATTTAGGAAGGTAAGATTAAATTTTCTTTGCAAAAGTGCTATTCTAACAAGTGTGGTCCTTTGCACCGTGGTAGTTTTATTTGATATTCGTACTGTTTTTCCAGTATTTTGAGGTCATGTTTCCACATACCATGATTTATTTTAGAGCGTTTTAAATGCGCGATCTTGATAAGCGGCCGCGGCATCTGTCATAACAAAAGGGACAGTTGTTAAATTTTTAGAAAGCAGATATGCCGCATATTATTTTTTCAAAATTATTGTTTCGTCATGGCTTTTATTAAATTAAAGTTACATTTTTATTATAAAAATGCCACGAAAGTATCAGAGGAAGGCAAGTACACGCCCTAGGGCTTTGTGGATCAAAGAACAATTATTGCAAGAATCCATTAATAAAGTTAGTTCCGCCGAGATGTCCAAAAGAGAAGCTCATAGGCGTTTTCATTTCACACCAAAGTCCCTTAAACGTAGAATGGCCAGTGGTAACCTTGAGAAAGGGAGTCCCGGACCAGAAGGTAAGTGATATTTTGAATGTTACTTTAGCATTATCTCATAACTTACTTTTTAAAGGCGTTTTTGGGAATACAAATGAAAAACGGTTGGTTGTTCACACCCAACGATTGGCAGCGGCTGGATTTGCTCCTAATAAAAATACAGTTCGACGACTGGCTTACAACTTTGCTGAGAAGCTGAAACTAAAACAAAAATTTTCACACAATAGCGGTTTGACTTTCAACATTATTAGAAAGAAACCACGGAGTGTCAATAAGACAAGCTGAAGGATTGTCATTATCAAGAGCTCGAGGAATGAATAGAGAAAAGACTTTAAAATTTTTTCAACTTTTGATTGATACCTTAACTGAAAATAATTTATTGGATGAGCCATCTCATATTTTCAATATGGACGAGACAGGTGTTCAACTGGCCAACAAACCTGAGAAAGTACTGACAACGAATGGTGCAAGAGATGTCAACGTTTTAACATCTAAAGAGCGAGGAGAAGAAGTTACTGTTGTTGCATGCTGTACTGCAGACGGCAGGTTTATTCCGCCCACTTTAATTTTCAAAGGTGTAAGCTAAAAGGTTGAGTTTTTAGATGGATTACCAGCTGGATCCAAAATTCAAATGAATTAACAGTAATCCTTCATAAATTCGGAATAATTTCTTAAATGGTTAAAGTTTATTCCCAATAAGCCATCCGGCAAATGTTTATTAATCCCGGATGGCCACACTTCAGTCCTGACGGCGATATGCTGCAAGTGACTGACTGTAACGATATAATTGTTTTGTGTGTATGCAGGCTCTTCAGCCACTAGACCATAGTTTTTTTAACCATTTAAAACTTATGTTAACCAAGAAGCTCAGTTATGGATGAAACACAACGCCAGCAGAAACCTTACGAGATATCAAGCCGGTGCATTAATTGGAAAAAGTTTGTTAAGATCAGCATCTGAGGTCACAGCCATTAACGGTTTCAAGGCAACAGGGATATATCCTGTTGATCCTAATGCTATTCCGGATCCCTTTTATTCTATAACCAATTCATCCATGACAAATACTTCCCCAGAAAGAGATGCTGACCGTCCCAGCTTAGGATCACCCTCCACCAGCCCTACTCGTCCTGTTCAAACATGTGGTAGGAAGATGACGGCGACGGTCCACAAATTACTCCTTCAAAACTTTTGCAAGAAGTTTTTCCTATCCCAAAATTACCTGTATCCTTTAAGCAAAGGCAAAGCGCAACTGTGTTAACATCACCCGAAAAATAACAAAGAGGGTTCGCCTTGACAAACATAAAACAACCAATGTGGCAAAAAAGAAAAAGGAACTAAAAATCCAAAAAAATCAACTAAAACAACTAGAGGAAGAGCCAAAAAAAAACTAATGGAGTCACAGCGAAGATGAACGCCTGTGGTCAAAAAGAAAAATGAAAATCGGGAACGCTGAGAGTGGACTGCCTTGAAGTTTACGAAACGACAACTAAAAATGTGGATTGACTGTAGTGCCTTAACGCTTAAAATGGCTACATCTCACTTGCACTATGTATGGTGAAGTGTGTGGCATCTGCTCTGGATTCGACTTGAGAAAAAAAAAATGAAAATTAAAGGTTTTTCAGAGATGCCGATATTGGGGCATCTATCCTATTTCGATGCGGCATTCTCCCAGTAGTGTGGGAGAGATGACGATTTTAATAAAAAAAATTGTTTTTGCTATGTTCATGTTTCTTTAGAATCCAAGTTTATTTTTGTATCTCAATAAAGTCAGTACCTGTGTTTTGATTCATGTTTACACAAAAATCTTGAACATTAAGAAAATTACAGCCATTTTGTAAAGAGTGCGGCGACCCTCCCGTATTCACCTATATCCCCGTGAAATAATGTATGCGGATAATGTGGACAAAAAAACATACCTACGTTGCGCATGAAGAATATCACTCTATTATTTTGATACAGAATTTCTTTTCTCCTTATACTTCAAGAATCATTAAGGTGTCGAAGGAATGTAAGAATGTAAGAGAACGTTAGTGCTAGATTCTCAGTTTTTAATATACCGTAACCTGTTGACTCAACGATACATTTTTATAGAAGCAAAATGATAAAGAATATATTTCTCTACAGAATTGTTGATCATACTTGCTTACATAAGATTGATAGTTTTCAAGATTTTCGGTCAAACGCGTTTATCGATATGGCAGCAAATGCTTCAGCCCTATTGTAATGAAAACATCGTTTTTAATGTCCAAAGTCAAATTCATTATATCTACACTAATTTATGGCACCTGTACTAATTTATGACGATTCATAGCCATGTTGACTTTACTATTATTTGTCCAACGTCGGTATCATGAGGTTGTTCCACGCTATACAAGAGCGTTACACCACCAGGTCGCCAATTTCAAGTTATTAAGAAGCAATATTCTAAAGATAACACCAATAAAATTATTGTCACAGAAATTGAATTCTTACACAAAATATCCCTGTTGACCAATTCTAAATTTTAGTCTTCTGCTATCGTACGTATGGATCGGTAGAACCGTGGTTGGGAAACTACTCATAAGCCTATTGTCTGGATAGCTCCACACATTTCTGAACCTATCGGTGTGCATAACAATGATCGCTGCGTTTTAAGTAGCTCATGGTTCGGAAACCTCATTCTGCACCAACAAATGCTCGATTAACGAAACCAGAACAAATAATTTGCGTTTCGTAGTCAACTCAACTAGGAAGTATATGATATAAATAGAAGTGCTAAGTAGACATCAATTTAGAATATAGGAATTCTGCTTGCACGTTTGTTATACCGCGAAACGTGCTTACTGAGAACCAGTGACGTACATGAGAACAAGTCCTCGAGTGAAGTCGACAATAATAAATAATAATAATAAGTTTATTCACGTAACATACAAATATCACTAAGGGCCAATTTCAACAACATTAATATTATGGACCAATGGGAAAATACCCTATCGAAATGCAATTTGACAGAAGCTGCCAAACGTCTCTGAATATCAGTGATTTCTATTAAAATATTGAATAAAATCGTGAAAATTCGACTATATTATAAACAAGACCACTTTTTTATTCCAACATGATGCTTTTGTACAGAGAAAGCAGGACAACTTTCATGTATTTGATTTATGTTATAAGTTTACATTTGACAATCCGTTATCCCTTCAGCGAATGGGAATGAGAGAAATAATAGGTCGATTTCCTAGCTGTTAAATTTGGCAGCAGATTTGGACGTTTGTTAATGCATGGCAATCTCGAATTTAAGTTCAATATACTGCTATCATTACATACCTGTTGAATAGTGTGGATTTGTCTGTATTTTGCAAGAAAATAGAATATAAAATACATTCCGTCCAATTCCTCATCTTCCTTTACATCTTAATAGTAATCATTTATTAATTTACGGGTTAATGAATTTCTTCAAAGCAATAATAACGTTGTCCTCTCCATCCTAAAACACAGATAATATGTGTAAGACGTGTCCAATCCCTACATCTCCGTGATACATAATGCAATTACTATGGACATAGACAAAAAATTATGAAAAATGTCTCACAAATAATGTCTTTTAAGTCCAAAAATCATAAAAACTATTAATGTTTATTCACTGGTGGGTTATCTATCTGGCACTCGCAGGCTTGCCACCTCTAACGACGATCACGTCCCGTGGTGAAGAGTGCGACATGAATCTTTTACATTTGCTGCTTTTGAGTTTAAAGTAGGAATACAAACGTAGTACTTATGATAGTTGGAGGTTGACTGATAATACTTCTTGAAGAATATTTGAAAAATGTGAACATCGTCATGGTCTGTTGTGAAATTGCAAATGAAGTATCTGAAAATGCTTACATACAGTGGACCTTCGTCATAGTTTACTATCCTGATTATGATCATTTTTAGCAGATGTGTTGTATCATCAAATTGATGAACAAATATAAGAAAGCTCTTATATACCTACATACAGAGGATTTTTCATGTAAATTTACTAGGTATCATGATTATAAGCATCTTTACATAATTTTAAATTTTCATTTGCATCTTTTCAAGTGTTGTGCAATGATTTTGGGAATAATGTCACGAATAGTCTTATAAAGCATAGTAGAGTATATTTGAACAGTTGGCGGAACTTACTCCACTGGGACCAGGACGGTAAAACGGGATATTAATGCTCCCTGTCGCACCCTCACAAAATGGCCGCTGACAATCACACAAGTCACCGTGTTGTGATTGAATAGCATGGAATTAAACCTTCAGAGTATATGTTTTGTGACTGGTACCAAGAGTTGACAGATCCCACACATGTGTCACTCCTTGAAATGCAATAATCAGCTGTATTCAAATAATGTCTAATATAAATATAACCTAGAATGTGTACTCGTGAGAAAAGAAAAATATGTCAAATTTGTAGTTTTTTTGCAGGTTTTAGGTTTGCTAGTAGCTTTAAGGCATATATTTGGGAATTTCTTAATCGCTGTGAATATAGTGTGGGGTTTGTTCAGTTCCTGAACAATGAAAAATATTCAACTTTATGTATGTATGGATATCAAAAAACCTGAATGGTTTAGTGGGAATATCAATCTAAGGCGCCATAATGGTTCTGATGAACGGCAAGTGAATGAATTAATGTTTGGAAATGAGGAATATCTTTTTGGTAGAGCCTGTTATCAAGTAGGTGCTTAATGGCTATCTGCAAGAGTTTGATATGAAAAACACCCAGTATCGCATATCAATTCAAGAAAATAATATAAACATGAATAAAAATTCAGTAATAGTAATTAAAACATAAATTTTATTCAAAAATCCAACATTTCTTTAAATTTTGACTGAATTATATGTGATTTCTTAATATTCAATAAGCTGGTGATGTTTCAATAACAAGCTGTCATCTCATACTTTGACAGTATTTTGTTTTCAACATTTCATAGCTATTGGTTGCTAAAATTTGTTGATTGGAACTTGAAGCTCATTCGTTGTATTTGACGGTCTGTTACCCTACAGGTGGAGAATAACGGACTGTTGTTGGTGAAATTGGCCCTTTAACATAGCTATACGTAAATAAACTGAATTTACCCACAGAAGCATAAATGATTTGGTAATTCTAAGAACTATTTCCTTTTCTTTTAGTATCGGCGTCTGTGACTCCGGAAAGATCAGGTACCCAGGATCACACGGAGGGTCCAATCCTAATTCAGCAACGCCGACGGTGCCCCAGCCGCAGCTTCATCAAAGTCGTCAACGAAGCACGATGAAGCAATGATATCAGGGCATACAACAGTTGTCCACATATTATGCAACATGTACTATTTTAGAAAAAAATTTACCAGAATGCGCAAAAGTGAAAACATACGATGCAGCGTATTCAAAGGCCATTTGTCCAGAATTGAGTGAGAAGTACAGAGTCAATCTACTTGACGTCAATCCTCAGCATGACTTCGTTCCACTGTCATGATTTTTATGGAAAAAATACAGTGAACGCTTAGCGATTCCAATGATAAAATGATCCATAACTTAATTACCAGGTCGCTGAATGACACAAGCATAATGTAAGATATCTATGGTCGATTTATGAGCCGTGTGGCTGCCCTAACGCAGAATTTGAATCATGTGCTTAATGTTAAACTGTTTAGGAACAGGAACTTCACAAGGCTGGCGCTAGACTTGACAGGGTTCCCGTTCGATGGATGAGAGGGAGCCTGCCAATCACGTGTTTGTTGCGCATGCTTTGTGCTCTGTTCGACACGACATATGTTCTGTTTTGCTTTTATAATTGGCGTGGCCTCCTTCAAGATTCTTTGGTTTTTTAGTTTAATCTAGTGATATGGATTATGAAGAGATGTGTATTACAAGTGACAAAAACACTGTATCTGATCTGCAGACAAGTTTTCCGTTCAAATATGTGAAAAGGATGCAAAAATAACGCCAAATTCGAATTCTGAGGTACCTATCGGAACACCCTCTATATGCTACTTCGTATATCACTTGAGGAGCTTCATTCCAATGCCCCCGGAAGGCATGTGCCCGTTATAGTGCATATAATTGCACCTTAAATTAAATCCGACAACCGAAACACACAACTATTCCAATATTCGAAATCTGTATGTAACCGCAACGTAAGAATTCTATTATGCATGTCTCCCTCGCCATCGTTCTCCTTCTCTGTTCGACAGCCAGAGTCGAACTTAGCCAAAGAACGACGCGCTGTCCTTTTTTCTACTTTTACTTCTCGCACCAGTGGCGAGAAAGTATTGTAGTTGCGAAACATTTCGATAATGGGATATTGTGCTCTTTAGATGTTATATAACCGATATAAGTCTTTTAATTATCTGTATAATGTTTTAGAGAAGATATCGTCTGTTCGCCATATTTTCTAAGAATCGATAGTTGTTATAATATTACAATAACGGGAAATTTGAATAACAAAGATCCGACGAATAATGTACAAGAAATGTGTACAGGATTTTCTTAAAGTTGCAACTTTTTCTTAAGGAGCATATAGGCCAGGCAACAGTTACCCAATTTTCCTAGTAACATATTCACCAAAGCCTCCGAGATACTCGTATTCAGCTCCGAAAGACTGGGAGTGGACCAGGCTCGACTGTGCATCCTACGTCACAAGGTACAATGTTTTGTGATTGCGTTAGCATCCAAATCAGGCACGGTGTGTAGGTTAACCTAGCTTCCCAACTAGCAAAGTAACTTTAAGCTTTTGGTAAAAGAACCGTTCAGCCATAAAAGCTCTCTATTGTTGTTGCCTGAACACCAAAATATTGGCTTAATGTTGTGTGGAATGCAAATTTGCTTTCTGCAACATATTTACTCTAAAATGAGGTGTTAAAATATTCTTATAGCATAGTTATACAACACCTTATAGGGAAAATTTTTAACTGTTGCATAAACGTTTATACAACTATTTTATACGGCACATTTGCAAGTTAGCCAAAATGGTTGTGTTGTGGCACCCATGCTAACGTTTATAAAACAAACCCGAGCCTTGTTGCTTTGCTGTGCAATTTACTACATTAGCCAACAAATTGCTCCCAACGGAAGCACTTATACAACTGTTACATATGCTAAATATGTTGGTAAACAACTTCACCGTAACCTAACTTTCTGCTGTCATATTTTGTTAAAATGTCATAACCAATGTTTTAAGACAAACAACGCATGCATATCGGTTCAAAAGGTTTTATCAACTGTTCAAACAGAAGATATAGATCTGGTACAAATTCTGGGTAAATCATTCGACTCTGTCGGTATTTCATATCAGACATTTGTCAAATTGTTGTATAACACCTGCAGGCAACACCAAAATATTCTAATAACCTAAAGACAACATGGACGATGCCACGATTGTACATAACCACCCGCCATATTGGTCAAACATTTATTCCTCTATTTAATATTAAATAATTATTTTTCGGTTCGAAATTACAGATATAAAGTGATAAACATTAGTGTAATTGTGTCTAAATATAGGATTTGTGGAAGATTTAACGCAGTTAAGTTCAGTTTTCCATCTTAAAAATCTAAACATACTTTTGATCATTGTCAAAATATGAATCAAATACGAAGCCCGTAGAAATTTGGTAACTAATTTGCACGATAATCACAATAGAATTTGCTGCGCAAGTAATTCAATAGCCGTATATCAAAGTGTAGAAGTTTATCATATACCTGAGTATGAAATTCACAATGGCCGATATGTAAGTAAACAAGATGACTGTAATGTGTTAGTTATATATTCTTCACTTCGTCTATACAATACATAGGATATAGTTTGGTTGCAATAAAGTAGAATAGCGTAAGAGAATAGTTGTATAGTTGACAAAAACTGAATCTTGTACTGGCGCAAATGTCCTATAGCGGCTGCAAGAGGCTTACACTTTTGTTTTATAACTGTTACCTGCAGCCCTTATACAACCTCTTAAATGACTGAAGTGTCCTATTAGGTGTGCCCATTACGCTTGTATAGCTGTTCTAAGAGGGTTTTGCTAATGTTCTTACAGTCTACAATGCTGTTTAAGGATTACTGTATAATCATTCTTGCAACTCTAATAGGAGTGATAATTGTTAGTTGGTTTTTCTAAATAATTATTTAGGATTGGGCTTGTAAAATCGAAATTGGTACATTTCAATAGCAATAACGAAGTTATCGATATAATGTTAGTTTATGATGCTCCTGACTCGAGCTGGTAGGTTTGTTCACATCGTGCAAAAGCAGTCGAGGTAGATACGATAAAAGTCCTAGACAATCCCAAATGAAGCTTTAGGAAGAAGTTAGCAAATTTCTGTTTCTGAACAGGACGGCGACAACTCCGATTATTTACGATCAAAATAGGTGACGGAGTTGTACCTAAAATTCCTGAAGTGAATAGTGGGACCCTTGTTCCAATTTCTTATATCTTTGCTGCTATTTTACAGTATCTTAGCTGTGTTATATATAAACATTCTTCTGCAGCGAGGTCCGTGACGACACCATCGCAGATTCACGAGTTGGAGTTTGTTACCTATTGCAAAGTCGGCAGTGGCCTCCACGACGATTGCAAGTCATTTCGAATTATGAGAACATGATACATTGGACTTTCGTCATTTAATTTCCCCGTTGCTACCGGTATCAGAAGCTTCTTAATGATTGAAAGTATTTGACTAATACTGACGCATCATTTACAAAAGTTTCAACCCCTACAAAAGCTTTCCGAAAATTACCAGGATCTTCTGAAACTCCAAATAACGAGGTTTGAGCGACTTTTATTTTTTTTTGTGTTTCTGTGCGGAGCTTCGCCATCCTTGGAGGATTTTCGAAACCTAGAAGGCTTTTTCATTCTGGCCATAGTGGTAATCTTGTGTGAAAATTTCAACAAAATCCGAGCGGTACTTTGTCATGTGCCAAAATCTCGTAACCTTTCTTTTTACTATTTTGACCACTTATGAGTAATTTAAATTTCTCTTCATTAATAGTAGGGTACCAATTCTTAGACCAATCCTTTTTTAATGATTTTCTTTTGTCAAATTTCATAGTTTATTGATTGTATAATTTCTCACGTATTATATGTCATTCTCAGCGATTCAGTATTGAGTTGAAATATTTTAGACATTAGTGTTATAGTATTATTAACGACTATTTGAGAAATTTCCTCATAAAATATTGTTGGTCCCTCGTAGACAGATCTGCTTCTGCCTACAATCTGCCCATCTGCAACCAGCGCGCCACCGTATGTTTATACGTGCTAGCCATATATGAATGTTTATCTTCCTATCAAGATACCTTCTGTTAACATTTGCCTTACTATCAAGATACCTTCTTTACCGGCTTCTATCTGTTCCTTTTGATGTTCCGTCGAACGTGCCTTCTTTAGGGCCACTTATTCAACCTTCTTTTAGGGGGTTGAGCGCACAGACGGTCAAGCGCCATTTTAGTTTCTGCTGTAGTTTTGGTTGTGTGTGGCCGTTTTTTTTTTTCGTCAACTTCCAGATTTTTGGATATTATCACCCCAAGCACCAGTTTTTGGAGTAGTGCCCTTTTATTTTGCACCTTACATTTAGTTGTGTGATTTGGGTACTACCAGCCGTCTATTTTTTTATGGGATTTTAACCTCCAGCCGTAAGTTCTCCACCACCACCATTCACACTCCTCGAGCTTCGTTTTGTAGCTGGCTTGTAGCAGTTTCGCAGCCGACTTTGTTGGCAGCCATTTCTTTCCCTTTATAAAAATTCTGATGTGAACAGGTAACATATAATTTTAATTGAGTATTTTATACATATTGATTGCTGCTGACTTAAATTCTTAGTGTGTTCTTGATTTTGTTTGGCATCTTACGTATTCAAATATAGGGTAGTGCCTACATGTCACCGTCTCTTGGGCTTATTACATTACATTTATCATGATTTTGAACTTTGAGCTGCCATAACTTATTTTAGAACAATGGATAACTTTCGCTGGGTATATCACTTTGGTAAATTTTCATCTTTTTTTTCCCTTGCAGAAGGAAAAGTAGTTTTCTCGTGAAACATAATGTACATGGATGTTCCTTTAAGTTTGAGTCTTTCAAATGAGTAGTTCTAACTCAGGAATAGAGTAAAGAGTAGATTTTTAAACAGGGTTGTTTTCAATGATAACCAATCCTTCAACGATATGATCAGCTAAACGCGCGGCTACTTCATGAAATGGCCAAGAATGTTGATCAAATCGTAAAATATTCTCATTACGTACCTACAGAGGTGCTGGCAGAGCTTTGGTTACATCTCAACACGGCAGTCGTTAATAACAAAGTTGATTTCCGGAGTGAACATTCTAATATCTCGTTAGTAAATGGGGTAGAAAGTGAGATTTAAAGACTTTACGACAAAAATGACCTCAATTTCTCGAGTACTATGTAGGCTACGCAATTGCCGATCAAAACAGTCGAGCAAGTTCGCAAGCACAAAAGGCCGCGGCTCGCACTGTAATCAAAATTAACTCGTGAACTTAGAACAACCAAAATTGGAGAATTTTGGCAAAATCTTTAGAAAAAATCGAATATTTTTAGACCAGTGATTTTAACAATGCCTAAATGCTGCCTATCCTAAAAGATTATCTTCTTCCCCTTTGCTTTCGTTCTTCCTTCTCGCCTTTCCTTCCCTTTTTTCCTTAAAATTGTTTGGTTTCTCGGTTACTATACCTGACAGACTTACAAACTGACAATGTGACTCAAGAGCCAAGGTCCCACGGACCACTCTGACAACCAACGATGACTTGACTTCACTTGCCAATCAAAACGTTAAAAATGCGTGGAGTTCGAAACGCCTTTTACAGGTTGGTACTTCAATTACATGTAAATCACTTATTGGGAGTCATATCCATGTATCAGCCAAAATATTGAACTTATCTATTGAATTACTATACCATTCTACATATGTAAAAGACTCGTCGTAATTTTTATTTCATTTTTAGGTTATGCGTCAAATAAAGCAGAGTAGGGTGGCCACTCGACGTGTAATTTAAGAATGTTTTAATGTAATTACTTAAGGTATCTTAACATGTTCTGGATTTTATGGACACCCCATTTTACGATATGATTAATCGTGGATGACAATATCGTTAAACGTTGACGATTTAACGATATGGCCAAATTTAGTTGCCAATTTCATGATATGCGATCATTTCATGAAATGCTCGATCACTTCATGAAATAGTGAATTCTACGAAAAGGCCACAACATACACTCCTTATTACGGTCCTATCTATCTATATCTTGCCTCTGCTATTTCGTTTTGTGTCACAATTGAAATACCAATGTTCTAAGATTCGGGGCGACCGGAATGCTATGCGGCTACAAATACTCCGACGAAATGGGGAATTGTCTAACACAAATAGGATTTGGGTTACTAGGTTGTGCAAAATATATTAGGCCGCTGTCCATGAAATGAAAGTTTAGGCCCCGCGAACTCGAAAAATATCACAAGTCTATTAACCCTCCATGCTTGTGTGGTTCATAAATGAAACAAATTTTTTTGGAATTGCTGTTTACTCACAGCATATTTTATTAGCATTGCCATTTGTTCTTAAAAAGGGCCACCGTGGTGGCCGAACCGTCGTATCAGTAAAGAGTAATTTAAGCATATGTGGTTTCATCTAGCGGCCGGACAAACATGGAGGATTGTCAGCGTGGAAACCACATGACATGTTCCATTTGTTAAAATAGGACAATACTAAAGGGTGTTCCATCTATTGCTTATTTTGTCAGCAGTCATTTTTGACATGTTAAATGTGTCAAAGTGCCATGTGTTTAGTATATATGAACTGTCAAAGGTCTGCAATTTGTTATTATGGATTTTGGTCTCCAAAAATATTGCGAAAACGGACGACCTCTAAAAAGTACTTTTCGCAAACTTCGTGATGAATATGGTCGACATAATCGTCCCACAGAGCGTGACATTCGGTGGATTATCAGTCATTTCGAGGAAGTCGGCTCTGTTGAAGGTCTTAGAACATATGAACATGTCCGTGGTACGTACGTGAATCAGTGGCCGCTGTGAGTGAAAGTGTTCATGGACAGCCCTCAACTTCGATATGATACCGTTCGCAAGAATTGCACATTTGTACCCTATTGGCCACGTAAGCAAGCAAAATGTAGGATTTGGGGTTCGGAAAATCCACACGAGATCCATGAGCCACCTCTTCATGATCAAAAAGTAACTGTTTGGTGCGGATTATGGGCTGGCGGCATCACTGGACCATTCTTTTTCGAGGATGGAGAAGAAAAAGCCGATACGGTCACCGCCCAACGTTATTCTGGTATGATAACGGATTTTTCTTGGCCGAAAATGCGGTCGTGGACCCGCTAATGCTGCAAAAAGTCATCGAAAATTTTGATGTTCGGATGATAGCATGTCAGCGGAGCCGCGCTGGGCAATTTTCAAAAAAGAGTTTTTTTTTAGATGCCACGCGTAGTCGCGTTGCATTGTTCAATAATTGCTTTCTTCTCGGCGACAGAAGTAACAGTGAGCTGCTGAAATTCTCTGGATTTTAAACAAAACTAACAATTCAGGAAAAACATATTTGTTCATATTATTACAATATCCATGGTCCAATTTTCGATGATATTACGTGGTATATCGCATACGAAAGTCGAAATTGAGCATATTGCTTTTCCGGATCCCCTCAAATCTCTGTTCTTTAACATATCGCAGGGCTAACAAACTGGATCTAACTCAGTTTTCTATGAGGAATACTGTGGCGTACTCAAATTTTTGCTGTGAGCTATCAATTTTTAGATATAAATCAAACCTTGTTTTTAATAGGACACCCCATATATTTTTCCTGTTTGATTGAAAATTTTATGAACTTCACAGAAACATATAACGCGTGATATGTATTTTAAATATAACAAATCGATAATTCATAATTTCACCACATGTCCATATAGGGTCAAGTGGTGCAAGAACGAGATTTTTAAATCTTTTAATTTCTGTCAACAAAAAATCGGACCTTAAGGCTTTGTTATATTGCCCTGTATATAGAAAGCCATGTAGTATACCTCACGTTGAAAAAAGAGCATAATATTCATAATGAACGGCGTTTTTGTTAAAAACCGTGTCTCGTTTGTAACCACTACTTAGGCAAAAAATGAGACAGTGAGAGGTTAAAAACAAGACACTGTATTTTCTGGCCTTTTAGTCAATTTACATCAGTGTGGCAAAATATGAGGCCATGGGGAATGAAAACGAGACACACTGCTAGGGTTTTAAGGCGTTTAGTAAGTCAAATAACATAGTTAGGTTTTAAATTGTGACAACGTTCTTAAAGAAAACTCACATAATTAAATACAAAAATACGTTTATTAAACTAAAAAGAAAACAAATCCAAAAACAAGTTAAATAAACCATACCTAATTCAAAAAGGGGCAAAACAAGATTTTCAATAGGATTTTAAGAGCTAAAGTAGAAAACTTATTATTCTAACGTATTTTGTACTACATATTATTGAATGACGTATTTTTCAAAGTCGATGGGAAACCAATATTGCTGAGAGATACGACAGGTCTTACTTTCTATTTCTGGCTGGGGAAGTTTCATTTCTATGTCACTTTTGTCGATGAAGTACTTTTCCTCAATGGCCGGAAAAATAAATTTAAATCCTTTGCGCCTCAGATATTTTACTTCTACATCGCTCTCAAAAACTTTAAGGATTTGTGCCTCGTAGTAAACTTGCGTTTTTGCGTTTTTTTGACTTAGACTATTGCGCTTACAAACATTTTTAAACCAATCTTTCCCGGCCTTTCCTTCCTTAAACTGGGTAGTAAGGTGGTTCTCTTGTACATAGGTTCGAACTATTGCTTGTATCTCTGGTTTAGTGAGAGCAAACCCCCATTTTGCCATAATTTTTATCTTATCATTTAAGCGTACTTCGATTTCTTTGGTTAGAGAAGTTTTTCTTCCTGTTTACCAAGTGAACGAGTACGTCTTCTCGAAAGAGCAGATTTGTTAATTTTAAACTGTTTAGCTGCATTCTAAGAGATAAAGTGCCATTATCTATTAGTTTTAGGGCTGTTTCCATGTTCTTTTTGTCGTAGGGGCGCTTTTTGGGAACGCAAACCTTCGGCATTATTATCAAAGGTATAAAAGCTGTCTTGTTTTTTACCTGGCAGGTGTCTTGTTTTTAAACTTTGTGGTGTATCGTTTTTGCACATATTATTCACGACGTGCCTGCTTGCCAACAAATAAAAATAGACTAAATTTGATATGGAATATCATAGCCGCATTTGTTATTTTGAGAACGCGATACTTGCCGAGTCTCTACGATCACGTACAGCGGCGCAACAGGAAAAGTTTGTAAATACAATTTAAAAGATTTTTTAAAACAAAATGCACAATCAGATGCGATAGTTTTTTCTCGATGTTTGTGTTTACGTTTATTTATTATTCATTACATATTTCAATTGTATATATGTGGAAGTAATTTGTAACGTATTTTTTACAATGTTATTGTGTTTTTGCATTGGGAAAAATTGAATGTCTTGTTTTTGACCGAAATTTTTGCACCACTTGACCCTACCTATGAACTATCATAGTGTGTATCAATATAAGTAGTATTAGTAGGCCTTAATTGTGTTATACAGGGTGTTCCATAATTATTGCGACAAAATGATAGGGGTTGTAGAGGGCATCAAAATGAACAATTTTGCCTTATAAACCCCTGTTCGGAAATATGCCGTTTGGGCTGCAGCAAAAAAAAGATCAGTTTCTTGAAACAGCTTACCTACAGTAATTGCTCAAAGTGTCCTCCATCTTGCTCAATACACAGCTGTGCACGATTGTTCAATGATCGGCGAACTCTGTGGCATACCCCCAGTATGTCCTGAACATGTGCGGACGCGGCCATGACTCTTCCCAGTAGCTCTTGTTGGTTGGGAACAGGAGTTTCGTACACCAAAGCTTTCAGATGGCCCCAGAGAAAATAATCCAGTGGGTCAGGTCGGGTGACCGCGCAAGCCAAGGCACAGGGCCACCTCGGCCTATCCACCTATTTGGAAATTTGTCGTCCAAATACTGCCGCACTTGTAAAGAAAAGTGGGCTGGAGCGCCATCGTGTTGAAACCACATGTTGGCTCTTATGTTCAGTGGCACATTTTCTAATAGTTTCGGTAGCACATGCTGTAAGAATCGACCATAAGCATGCCCATCCAAACGTGGTGGAAGTAAATATGGCCCGATGATATGCTCGTCCACAATGCCGCACGAGATGTTAATTGAAAACTGATGTTTGTCTCTATGGATGGCTATGGCATGAGGGTTTTCTTCATCCCAAATGTGACTGTTGCGGCTATTAAAATAACTGGCCTTTGTAAAACAGGACTCGTCAGTGAACAAAACGAGCGACCAAAGTTTGGTTGCCTCAACTCCTGCTGCAGCCACCAACGACAAAAACGTCGACGCGGCAGATAGTCCTCTGGACCCATGGCTTGGACTTTTAAAAGGTGGTACGGGTGTAGTTGCTGGTCATGGAGAATCCGCCAAACAGTAGTTTGAGACGCTCCCACATCATGTGCAATAGCACGCACCGCTGTACGCGGATTGGCCTCTGCATGATGCAGAATCGCTTCCTCAAATTGCGCCTCGTGAAGGGCCGCCCTGCTCCCGCGAGGTGTCTGATGCTGCCACTGACACGAAGACGTCCATGAATCCTTGTAAAAATGGCGTGATGTGAATGAGGACATTCTGGAAACCGTTGGGCGTAGATTCGCGAGGCTCCTCTTCCGTTACCACCAGCTTCTCCGTAAATTAAATGCATATCCGCAAGTTCCGCATACGAATAACGCTGCATTTTAACACTATGGTACTGTTACTTACTGTCTAGTTTGACGCACCACTCAGATAAATTAAATGAATCGGTGTGGAGAATTTACGATAACAAAATGAAAACACAGCAGGCTTTTTTTTACAAACCGGCGAGACCATGAAATGTGCTAGACGAACATTTTGCAGCTGGTGAATTTTTTGTTTCTCCTATGAGCTCTTAAGGTAAAATTAGCGGTAGTGCTCAAACGGCATATTTACGAACAGGGGTTTATAAGGCAAAATTGCATATTTTTATGCTCTCTACAACCCCTATCATTTTGTCGCAATAATTATGGAACACCCTGTATACATGCTACAGACATACATTTTAAAAAAGCTAAATTTAAGTAAGAAATGAACAATTTTACTCACTAACAGGTAATAAATCTAAACAAAACATGTAATATTTCACCTTAATATTAATATAAAATTAACATTAACCCCTCAATAGACTTTTACAGGAACTGCTCAAAATGAAATTTTCTCGAATGCAATGTAGACATAGAGTGGTTATTGTTTCTAAAGCATATAAAACAATCATTTACGTAGTTTATCTATTGTCCGTTGACGGGTACCGTAAATCTGATTCTTCTAATAGCCCTACAGAAAAAGATCTAGGACGGATAGTTCGGGCGACCGTGGAGGCCACCTAATTGCTCCATTAGTACCCATCCATTTTTGCAGAAAATTACTGTCTCAAAAGTTTGAACAATAGGGCATTGCGGGAGGGTGCACCATCCTGTTGGAAATGTATCCTGTTAAGATAAGCTAGAAGGATATTGTCTGGGAACACAGGATAGCGTCTTCCAAAATTTCAGGATATACGTCTCCTAAAAGACTGAGTTCATAAACTCTATACTGTATTCATCCTCATAAAGCAAGCAACGCTAAATCCAAACCGACCATGTAGCTCCCTTTCGAATAACACATAGTGATTTTCTTGGGACCAATGCCTAGAATTATGTCTGTTAAAAATACCTGGACTCAAAAAGTAGGCGTGATCGGGCTGTATTATAAATCTGACAAATTTGTTATCCATACGAATTTGTTTCAAATACCACTTGCAAAACAGTATTCGCCGTTCTGTATCACCAAGATGCAAATGATGTACGATTTTAATCTTCTCTAAATTTATATTTGTATAATGTTCTTTGCACCCGAGTCCTGGAAACACCAACTTCCTGCTACATGATGGTGAATGCGTTGGACCCACACATGCCAAAACGTAGGTACTCCCTCCCTCGCGATTTTCCTTATCGTACGTTTTTGGTCAAGGCCAGATAAACGCTCCATGTTCTACTAGATTTTTCTTAATTCCGGAAAACATTGAAAGACCAGGTCGCCTTCTTTCTGGATATCTATAAATTAGAATGATATTAAAAAAATGTTCACAGGCATTTTCGTTGCTCTGTATTAAGCAGCGCAATATGCAATGCTTTTCAAAATATTGATAATGTTTTTATAAGGACTTAGCCAATACTTATTCTATTGTTCTACTAATCACCGCCTACTAATACTTTTACACTACTTATATAGGGTCGATATGTAACTGAATGGTTTGTGTCTTGCATATTTGTGGAACGAAGTGAAATACGTCAATTTTTTTCATCTTAGTCTTTTATTGAAACTTCAAAATTATGTACGAAAAATAATATCAGACAAATTTCCGCCTCTAGAAGCCGCGCTGGTAGGTTTCGGGGGGAATATCTTCAATCGATTCCATAATGCGGTTCTTCAGCTGCTCTATAGTATTTGGTTTGTTGGCAGAAACCCTATTTTTCAATAATCCCCATGAAAAAAGTCAAGAGACGTTAAGTCCGGTGAGCTTGGTGGCCAATCGAGAAATTACACCATATTACGGTAGTTTTCGCCAGTGACAGTAAGAGAATTACCTGCAGCGTCTTTCAAGAAGTAAAATCCAATGACACCTCCATACCAAACACCGCACCAGACTGTGACTCAACGAGGATGTAGTGGTCGTAGTTGGATGACACGAGGGTTCCCTAATGCCCAGAAAGAAAAATTCTGCTTATTAACAGATCCGTCCATATCGAAGACGGCTTCATCGCTCACTATCAGTTGTCGGTAAAAATCGTTATTTTGGGTATTAAGCTGCAATATTGTCGACGACTTTTATGGTCACTAGGCTGTAGTTCTTGGGTTTACGTCTCTAACTCTCTCGATATTTTCCGGAGAACGAAGAGTTCGCACACGGCCCGACCGTGGCAAGTATTTAACTTCACCTGCTTATTCAAATTTCCGCACTGACTGACGAATGGTGTTGACACTGGGTATACTATTCCGACTGAAATCTTGTCGTAGCTTCAGTATCGTTACAACAATCAACTCGTTATTTAAGTAAAACGTTTTAACAATACGGACATATTGTGGGATTGTGTAGCGCTCCATGATGAATTGCACACATATGCTTTAAACAACTACTACGGTGTCACCTGAAATGCGTGTATAAAAAATAGCGCCCAATTTAAATCAGTCAGTTATATATTGGCCACCCTGTATATAGAAACACATTTTGTAAAATTATAATTTTAGATTTATTATTTAAAATACATATCATGTGTTTATAGTTGTTTAAAGCTTATAAAATTTTCAATCAAACGAGCAAAAATATACAAGGTTTCCCATTCAAAAGTTTGATTAATAGATAGGAATTGACATCTCATAGAAAAATCTGACTACGCCTCTAGATGTTTCTAGGTTTGTGCTTTGTTAAAGGAAATCGGAGATATGTGGGGAAGCCAAAACGCAATATTTTCGAGGTTAACCCTGTATCTCAGAAACCAAGAGGGCTATAAAATTTTATTTATACTATATTTCTTTTCACAGAAAAGTAGCATAATGTTGCGAAAGCCGCAACTCTCTATCTTTACCTGTAAGTGAGATAACCCGTAGTATCATCGAAAAGTTCACTAATAGTTAGTGTACCAGGCAAGGACCTGTCACCTGGAAGAGATATAAATAAACAGGGGTCATTGCCTGATTATTTATCAACTTCATAAACTTGTATGCAATTCATTCGATTTGGTCCTTGGAAAAGGTTGTAGGGGTAGCTGAATCTCAGTAAACTAGTTCATTGAGCATCTGTGGTGTCATTTATTTGCTGATTAAGGGAGATTAATAAGTATCCACAACTTAAAGCAATATTTGCACGTATGCCCTTCCCTCTTCACCTTCAAAGTGAGCATGTCCTTGATTTGACCTTATGAAGGTCATAATCAAAGATAGGAGAACAACTACGGCTATTCTGTGCCCTTAAAAGCTACATGTTTTATCGAGTTTCCTGAACTTTCGAGCATCTCGTACCATATCTATCCCAGCATAACCATAAAAAAGCTTGCCCTGAAACTGTCCTTACGATCAACATGAAGCACACTGAATTTTTAGAAAAATCGCCTGGGATCCATTTTCTCTATGTTTTGTGTAGACTCCTTTGATTCAAAATAAACTAAGCTTACTAAACTCTTTGTTCATCTATAAGGAACGGTTTGAACTGTAATTTATGTACTTAACAGTATCAAAAATTACAATGAGGATACCCACTTTTAGGCTTTCTCGGACAATAAATCGCCTATAACTCAAAAATGGTATATAAACAAGAATTACTAAGGTCCTATTTAGCTCAGAACAATCCAGCTAGGGAAACAGCTTTGTGGCAAAGAAAATCTCTGTTGCTCGTCAATCTCTTGATTTATGCTAAGAGATTATGAAAAAATCGAGTTGGAACATTTTTCCCATACGAGTGCGAAGTTTTCGCCTCCTTCAATATCTCAGCATCTGATCAAATATAAGGATAATGTTCTATCTGTAGAAGAAAATGTATTTAATGAAAATGGGGATGTTGTTCATCAGTTCGAATTATTGATTCTCACCTTAGAAAACACTGATCATTTTTTGAGAAGTTGCTGGGATATTGAACGGGGCAAAAATTTAATATGTATGAAAAGGATGGATGAAAAGGAAGCCGGGCGGTGAAAGATTATTTTTTCCAAGTTCTTTTTTAAGTTACTCGGATCGTTCTGGACAAGAGAGGTTCTAAGTAACCGTTCTCTAAAGATGATAACTTTCGAGATTTACATGCGATTTGATTTCTGAAAAATCCTAAAAATGGGAATATCCGGTATTTGAGAACACGGTTAAGAATGGTTATTATTGAGGTTGTTAAGTCTAAATTGAAATCCAACCCTTCCGCTACAAAACTTCGAAAAATGTTTTAATTTCTTTTTTTAAGCAACCCAGGGTATTTAAAACAGTACTGTCAGGTAAACTGTACCAACTGGTATATAACACTAGATTGCTGGATTGGATACTGTAAATTCCATGATCAAGGAACAATACACCCAAGAAGCTGCAGTGCCATCAGGGACTTCTGAGAACGACAAAACTCTTGCTTGTCAGGCCAGCAAGAGGAGACTTGAATTTCGCAGATTGGACATTATCTAAATGGCCCCTCAGCTATTACGAACATTTTCTATTATACGTTTTTATTATAATTAGGGCCAGTATTATAATGTCTAGTTGACCGGAGGTTGAATGTCAAACTCGACTCAAACCGCACTTTACGTATTATAAACGATAACCGAAGGTTGAACCGCGGGTTGAGCGCTCGTTCAGTCAACTCGAACCTATTCTCAGGTTGAACTGTCAACCGAAGGTTTAAAGCGGCATTCTAACCTCAAATAACGAAATTGTGATTAGTGTGTTTATGTTTATGAAGTTACAAAATTATTTGTCAAAAAATGGCATCTCCATCATCATCACCAGAAACTGAATTAAATTTGCATAGCAGACTAGTTTGGGCAGATAGTAGTAACGAATCGTCGGATTCTGATGAGAGTGAAGAACCTAGAACCAGGGCACCTCGCAATTTTAGAGCAAGAATGGATCATTTCACCCGTTGGAGCGACGAGGAATTTCGAATCAGATTTAGATTAAGCAAGGATACGGTCGTAATGCTAGAGCAAAGATTTCGGAATGAGATAGCACCGAAACTAACCGGTAATTATACAAAATGTAAATTGCATGAAATGACGAGTATGTTTTAAATTTGTTGTTTTTAGGAACTGTGCGATAACATCAATGCAACAAATACTTCTTGCCTTGAGATTTTGTGCTACTGGATGCATGTTGCAAACAATTGGTGACTTTGCAGGTATACATAAGTCCACAGCAGGTCAGATTGTAAAGAAAATAGTTAAAATGATTGCAACATTGGCTCCAGAATTTATATATATGCCAAGGACCCAACAAGAAATAGAAGAAACTAAACATAAGTTCTATTCAATTGCTCGATTTCCTCGAGTTGTAGGAGCTATTGATTGCACTCATATAAAAATAATTTCACCAGGTGATTATTTTTGCACTAGGTTTGTAATAATAAGTAACTCTCGTATTTTTGTAGGAGGGGAAAATGCTGAATATTTTAGAAATAGAAAAAAGGCTATTTTTCTCTTAATGTGCAAGTAGTAGGTGACTCAGAGCTAAAAATTAGGGATATTGTTGCACGATGGCCAGGCTCAAGCCACGATCAAACAATATTTGCTAACAGCAGATTACAAGGTCGACTTGAACAAAATGAATTTGGAAATGCCATTCTGCTTGGAGATTCAGGTTATGGTTTAAAAAAATACTTAATTACTCCAATTGCAAATCCCAGAACAAACAGTGAACAACTTTTTAATGAGGCACAAATTAGAAGTCGGAACCCAATTGAGCGATTATTTGGAGTATTAAAAAGAAGGTTTCCTATTTTATCACTTGGAATAAGGGTCTCACTTGGCACTGCAAAGAACATTATTGTCGCTTGTGCCATATTACATAACCTGGCCATCGATATGAAAGAGCCAGATCCAATAGTAGATCCTAATACTCTAATTGGCAATGAACCCATACATGAAAATGTTCCAGTTGGAGATGGAAATCATAACTTTCGAGAAGAATTTATTTTATATTTTTCAAATTTGTTAGAGCAGGCACAATAAAAATTATATTATTGTTTTATTATTTATACTTTTTGTTCTATATGTATATGTCCTTTTCATTGAAGTATATATGTTATGGCGCACAAATCATAGTTCTCTATAGAGATATTTATGTTGACAATTAGAAATGAAATATATGAATAAATAATACAAGTTTTTAAGAGTATAACTAAACTTTTATTTCCTTTATAATTGTTTTTTTAGCAACTCTATCTCCAATTGCAATTTTGCATTTTGCAATCTTATATTTTCTATTTTGTACTTATGGATTTCTGCTTTTCGTTCCATACGTGCAATATGATATTCCTTATTTCTTTGGGCTTCCTCCTCCATTAATTTCCTCTTTAAATTTTGTTTATCATCTTCACTTTGGTGATCAGTTGCCTTTCTCTTCACTTGTAATACTCTATGTCTTTTGCTTCGTAACATTTTAGGAGTGTAATCTGACCAGTCTGAAATATATATACTCATATAATAATGGAAAATGTACAGACCATTGATTTGTACTACCTTTCTTAATTTCAGGATCTTTCTTTGTTTCTGTCAGCATTTCGTTTTCTTTTACTTCAGATTCACTATTCTTAAAAATATCTAAAATATAAATATAGGGAGTATATTATTAAACATAAGACAATGTATACCATTTTTTTGTTCAGCAACTGTCTCTTTTGGCAGGTTATCAAATAGAATATCTTCTTCTAAAGCTTGCTGCAATGTATCTGAATATAATTTTGCATATGCTGAAATCATTATAGAATATTAAATTATTATACATACTAGGCTGTCCCTTCTATACTACATCCATCACCAAATCGCTATCACCATTACTAGGCTCTAAACCCTGGACTGAGAAGCTAATTATACTATTAATTTTAGCATACAATAATTTAAGTGAACCTTTTATATCAGGTTCGCTCACACCACCACCAGTCTGATATAACGCTTGTCTTTTGTGAGCCTCGAGCTTGCGCACTTCTTTTTTAGGTTATCGTATTTGCAACGTAACTGTTCAGCTGTTCTTGGCTCCATAGTAGTGGCATTATAAATATCTGCTATTTTTGCCCATGCAGTTATCTAAAATATACCCCACATGTAGATTTTTTACTAAGAATTTATAGAAATAATCACTCACCTTCTCTTTCCAAGTTGTGGCATCTGTTTTCTTACATTCGATAATATTCTTATGAGAAATAATTATATCCACAAGCGTATGACAATCAGCTTCTGAATATATTATTCTTTTGCTTCTCGTAGACATATTAAATAACTTTAATTCACAAATAAAACGATAAATAGCGGAGGAAAATAGAGAATTGACATTCCTGGCAAATGACGTTTGTTTCTTCCGCCAAATAACTCGCATTTCATTGGGTCAAATCAAAATGTCAGTGTAGCCAACAGACCTTAACGAGCGTCAAGTCTCGGTTAGCCAACTTATGGTTGTAAGTTGCTTTATAATACCGACCAGCTCTCAGCCGGCGGTTGAATTTCAACCGGTGGTTGAACAACCTTCGGTCAAGAGCAGCTTTTATAATACCGGCCCTTAGAGTTGCTGATTTTTCGAAAACGGGACATTATTGGACTAAGTGGGCTCTGGACTTGATTCCAGCAATAGGGAAAATGACTCCGCGCTTCTCTTGCTGTCCAGGAATTTGTTTCTTGCATTACATGCAGGTCCGACAACCTGACAACGTTGCTATCAGTGACCTCGACATTCGCCAGTCACTCATCGGTCAGACCGTGGTTAGACTTTGATGCAAGGTAGGTATATCCACGTTCGTGGAGTTTCTGCGATGCGTCTGTCAAAAATATTTTTTTATCGCTTCAAGCTTTAGGGAGAATATTTGTGTAGAATACATGTGATATGGGCACAGCATTACCGGGGTTGAAAGCGTATACATATCTCAACACCCCAAAAAAATACATACATACAATCTCTCCCTCCGTTTTGGGTCTTGACTGGTACAAATATGTTTCTGGCAATGTCGATGAACGTTGTTTGGATGATTTTTGTTTTTCCGTTTTCTTTCTGTAGCTCCGCCGTCACTGAGTTGATTTCCGTGAGCTCCTATTCATCTTTGACATAGTAGGAACCTTGTATCAAAACGTCATCAAAATCTGAGCACTATCTTCCAAGTTATAGTGGGGTGAGGGACTAGCAGTCAAACAGATAAACAGACAGACAAACCGGCAGACATGTAAACAGACAGGCCAGGACCAGTAAACTAACTGACAGCCAGACCGACAGACGAACGGACCCACAAAAATGAATGACGTGATCCCCTACATGCCATATAGCATAATAAGATACATTTTTCGCGCCTCGCTAGTTGGGTTGAAAACTAAAACCTTATTATAAGCACAAAGGGCGTTGCATTACTTGACTGACTTACTTTTGGTTTTTTCACTTTCCACACCGGGTGAGGAAGTTTGTAAATGCGGAAATTTTTGGATGTAGCATAGTTGGTTTTTTGGACGGATTTTGTTGGAGGGTCAGTACTGTGTTAAGGACGACAAAGTCTTGTATTCTATGAAAATTAGTTCAGTGGCAGCGGAGCTATGAACAAAAGATGAAAGAGAATCGCTTGAACTTTTGACATTATAAAGGCTCCTGATAATTTTGACAAAAACAAATTTTAGGAGATGAAATTTGGGAGCTGGGGGTTGTAGTAAAGGGTGGAGAGTATACCTTAGCTTTTTGGTGTTATATTTTAGCAGTATATAGTGTATTCAAAACATTCCAACCCCGGTAATTCCACACGCCTATTACATTTTTCATACATGATAGGTTTTCCATACATTTGCACTTAAAACTTCACAATGGGTGGTAGCTGCCGTGGTGCCGTGACTGAGCAGTTTCGAGCGGCGGAGCTAGTCATAGCAACGTTGCCAGGTGGTCGGTAATGTCGGTAGGGCAAGGGAGAAATTTCTATGGACGGAGTGTAAGTCCTGTTCGATTTTCTTGATCTTGTGCTAAACATAATCCTTCATAAACTGATGACAGTGTTGCTTTGGAAGTGCAGAGTCAAGCGACGGCATTTTTGTAACCAGCCACCGACACTGCAAATGGAAGTGAACGGTAACCTTGAGTGTGCAAATTGAATTGTTGAACAATGGGCACGGAATCACAGCAGCCACAGTCCCAAAGTCAACGCCTGTATCATGTATATGGTCGCACGTCCCCCTGAATCTAATTAGGTAACAATTGAGTCCGTCGACGCTACCAGGACGTCCGGGTCTATTCTCGACAATTAACAGGAACGCGCACCTCCAATAACGCCAACGTCGTCGGCCACTGTGTGCGTCCGTCCGTTTGATTGTCGACGCACCTCTATATACAACACGTATCGACAAGTGCTTTCTTGCTCGCCTATACTGTGTGTTCAATATACTGCACGGAAGATGTGACTTTCTTCTCACAAAAAGTGCAACATTTTTTTATTATTTCACACGCCTACTGGTGTATTGTAATCGCGAAAATGTTCGAAAAACCATATCGCTCATTTTCGTCTGTCTGTCATTCTGTCTGCCCGCTTATCCAATAACCGCCTTTATCTTGAGAAGTACCGCTAGCATTTTCATGAAACTTCTACCCAATATTACTTCTATGCTAAGGACGTAAAAGCCATGCAGCTTTTGAAAATCGGTTCAGTGACGGCGGGGAAAAAGGCCAATAATAAAAAGGGATAAAAACCTCTCAATCTTCCTTTTTGGATGTTTCGGATCCTGGTCAATTTTGAATAAATGTTTAGAGGTGAAAAAACTGGGGGTGGGGGTGTGATCATGGGTGTGGGAGGGTATGTCTCAATTTTTTGGTATACGTATATTTAGTTCTACGGATCTATTTGAAATATTCTACATATCATATATTTCCACAGAAAACCTTTTAAAACTTAAAGAAGTATACTCAGCAGACGAAGAAAGTAGTCAAATAAATTCAACTTATAAATAAATACTCGGATTTCGCTTAACTTAAACATTTATAAAAATACGAGGTTTCGGCGACCTTAAGATCTATCTTCAGGTACATGTGAGTCTCTAAAACTAATCAAAAGTGTCATCAATCACAACACAAAACACGTTACGAAAGAAATAAAGTCAAAACATGTAAAATTACTGAAGACTTGCTAGTTGATAAAAATAATTACATCTCTGCCAGATACATGTTGGCAATTAAAGCGTAAGTGAACGACTGGCGATTAATATTTTCTAATAAAAATGAAAACAAACAAATGTAAAACATATATTCAAGAATCCTTTTTTTATTAAATCTGTATAGATGCTTGATAGATGATTTTTATCAGAGCTATAATTTGTAACGGTAGCGTCCTTTTCTATACACGTATATCATTTCAAGGAAGTTTCTTTAAAAATAGTCCGGTTCTTTATCTAGAATTATCACATTTCCGAAATCAAATTCATGCTGATTGTCAATTGCATGTTTGGCTAACGCGGTGGACATATAATCTTCATTTCTGACTCAAGTCCGACGAACCACTCTGACAACCAACTGGTGGGAATGGAATGTGAGTATGGTCTCCATGGAGACACCTGACGAGAACATAACTGTCAGTTTGAAATCAAATGTGTCCCTAACTCCAAATCGACTAAACGTCTCGTTATTTTCTACAGCTTTGGTCCAACAAACGATCGACCTAGTTCTGAAGTGAACAGAGCATGCGCAGATCAAAATTACCGTTCCCGCAGAAAATTAAACTTGAATGATGATCTTCATTTCTTACGTCATACTGATGCTTATACATCATTTTCTTAATATATTCTTTTGTCTGTCCTTATGAGCTTTGGCATTTCTTGCATGTTATTTTGTAAATCACGTGGATTTGCAGATCCTTTTCTACTGGGGTTTTAGGTTGGAAAATATGTTGTTAGTCGTTGAAGCAGGTTTATATATGAGTTTTGTGTTTCGAAAATACCCTATCTATATTTGCATATAGGCCTGCGACATAGGGTAATAACATAAGTTCCTTACTCTGTTTGTCACTGCGTTGTTTTCTATCGTACATTTGATGTACTATCTTCTTTATGCTGAAATCTGTTATACGGGTGTGACAACCATACTGTCCAGTCTGTCAAACTGTGAATAACACTCTTTTTGTGTTCGGAATAAAGTATTTTCGAAGCACAATGTTCATGTAGCACATAAACCTGCTGCAACAACTAAAAACAAATATTTTGCCGGCGATCGTTCCTGTGAGGAAAACTCGTGAGCACCCTCGTAAGTACGTTATGTACAGCTTAAGCCCAAAACTACAGAAGTACACTTTTGTTGAAACAAAAAGACGGTTTCATTCTAAATGAATTTCTCATTCTTTATGAAATAGAGGAAATGTTACTTGAATTAATTGACTATCTCAACTCGAGTCAACTCGTAGAGTAAATTCATAGCTGCAAAATTATATATATAATATCATATTTTCTTTTGAGACAAATTTGTGAGATCTGTGGTTCAGCAACTAGAAGAAGATAGTTTAATAAATATTTATTGGTGTGCTATTTTTCCTGTGTTCTCTGAAAAACCTATAATTGTTATTGTTGCATTCCTGAGCCTATTCAGCAAGCTGGCAAATATACAAAGCGGTGCAGTGAATATGGCTCAATATATTCCGATGGTTCTGTAGCGAACGTTTCGACTTTTTCGGTAAGTAGCATAGTTTGAACCTTTCAGCAACTTTTCACCAAATCGGCTTGAAAGCTTAAACTGGAATATCACCTCTCTCCAAAATATATGAAACCAACTCAGTACAAGCCATATCTCCTGTTAGATACTTACATGAAAGCCAGATAACTCCAGATGGCTCAGTATTTAGGTAATTGAATATTGGTATTCTAATTCAGACCATACATTCATCTACTGAAAAAAGGTAATTTCAAACCTTCAAACACCTACACAATTCTCGAACCTTTTCATGTGGAGAAAAATCGAAAACTTAACCTCATCAGTACTAAGCATAATGAAGACAAAACACTGATCGCAATACTAGGTGACAACTAAAATACATCGAAAAGGCGTTTAGGTAACGAACTGCGTTTTAACACAAAGTAGTAACTTCTTTAAGTGAACAAACTTTAACTGATTGTGTTAGATCTACCATTATCAACCTTTAAACCATTAATAAAAAACATTTTTGGACTTTTTTCGCCGCAAATAGCAACGCTGGGGTGCGTTTATAAGTCACATGGAATGTAGATTGATTGATACTCTGGAATACAGTGTAACTTAACTCATAGAGCGCCTAAATAATCACAGAATCATGTATTGACACTTGATGACAGCCAACTAATTGCTAACGATGTCTTCTGCGACAATTATTTTTATTACAAGAATTGCTTTGGTTTCTAGGTAGCCCACTCACCATGAAAAATACATATTCCGCCAATCTTGAGAACTTTTTGATAACCAATTGAACCATGAGAATTACAAGTGACAACACTCGTATTCCCAACGGACTCCAACGTATTGAGCACGGGAAGAAAAGTGCACCTTTGACTTAACAGGTACGTAAACAATTAGAGAGTAGAACAAAGTACATTCTGTAACAATTCATGAACGCAGCTCTGGGCCGCTATGTACTCGTGCGAATGACTTACATGTCAACGTTAAAGTTGTGAACCTTGTTTTGTTTGGGTAGACATGTAAAAAATATCAAGTTTTCTCACGTTTCTTTAAAAGGAAAAGATTATCCACAAAATACCTTACACGAAAATTGCAAAGAATGCAAATATTATCTATAATAAGTTGTTCCATCACTTCTATTTTTTGAGCCACCATTTTTGAGATTGGCGTATATTGGGTACACGCCATCGACCGTTGGATATGAGCGTATACAGGATGGCGCATCGAAAACAAAACATTCAGCTCAGTTTTTTTTTGAAACCCGTCGAGTTTGTTTTCGAGGGGGATACAAGTTTGGCAAAAAATCACGTTAGCACGTGCAGCCCCCAAGCGGGCGTGACACCACCCCCAAAATCTTAAATGGAAAGGGGGGTCGACTGATACCTTATTTTAAAGGTCTTTCAATTCCCTTCATAATGATATAAAATTAATGTACTTCAGTTCAGTAGTTTTAAAGATTTATCAATTTAAAGCTTAGATAAAACTAATACATCATCATTAGTGGAGATCAATACATTTGGCAGCAAAGTAGTTTGAAAATGAAGAATGAAAATTAGGCATGTAAATGTTGAAAATGGCCACCATGACTCTCCATGCAATAATAAAGATTTTGGTCAAAACGTTCCCACACATTTTGCAATATTTGAGGAGTAATTTGAAGGTACTCATTCACAATTCTTTGTTGCAGGTCTTCTAATTATGTCGGCTGAGTAGTATAAGATTTTGCTTTGTAAATGACCCCACATAAAGAAATCCAAAAGTGATAAATCTGGCGATCTTGGGGGCCATTCAATGGCACCTCTTCTACCAATCCATCGATCTGGAAACGTCTGATCTAAATATTGTCTAACGCGTAATGCGTAATGTGGTGGGGCACCATCCTGTTGGAACATCAACCTATTCGTAATGTACCGCCGATCATTCTGATTTACAAATAGTTAATGGTTAATGCAGGACCTGTGGCGTCTTTCAGTAATTCCAAATACATTTCACCGGTCAAACTTCCAGGTAAGAAAAAAGGACCAACTAAATGATCGCCATAAATACCAGCCCAAACATTTAATTTTTGTGGCTTCTGTGTATGAACCTCATGATAAATTCTGGGATTAGAATCGGACCAATATCGGCAGTTATGATGATTTACTAGGCCATTTAAGAACAAGGAACATTCGTCTGAAAAGCAAGTGTTGAATAGAAAATGTTCATTGTTTATAATTCGCTCACTCATATCTTCACAAAATTGTAATCGCCGATCAAAATCGTCTCCATTAAGTTCTTGTACCAGGTGAATTTTATATGGATGAAAACTATGGGAATCCGTTGGACAGTACGTCGACTAACACCACACACAGTCTCCAATTTGCGGATACTTAACGTATGATCTACATAAACTTGCCCTAAAACCCCCACTTCTATTGCTTCCTTCCTTATGGGATTTTCAATGTTGCGTTTTTTATTGGCGACTGACCCAGTTTCCCGAAATTTAGCTACAAGTTCTAGAACATATTTTCGATGCACGATACTGTTCTCATGTCCCTCATTAAATATTTCTGCTGTTCTATTAGCGCACTGATTATTTCCGAAAAATATTTCGATAATTTCAACTATTTCTACTGTGGAGTATACCATGGTTAATTTATGTAATAAAGCGTTACAAGTTATTTTAGCAACAAAGTTTGGTCAAATCAATCGCAAGCTATGTACTAAATTTCTATTCAAAATAAGTACAAGATATTTCCTTATCTTTCTTCAAGAAATAACTTCTTTGCCACAAAAAAACGCTCCAATAGCTATTTTTAACAACAAAATGATAAACAAACCATGGGCGTAGTGAAGAAAAGCATTTACTTATTAGGTAAATCGTTTTAGTCAAATTTCTTCTGAAAGTAGTACAAACTAATCTGATGTACCTGTTTTTTTTTTATTATTAATGGCCTTAGGAGTTGTGTACCTATTAAAGTCTACTTTAAGCTTTAAATTAATAAATCTTCAAAACTACTCAACTGAAATACATTAATTTTATATCATTAAAAAGGGAATTAAAAGACCTTTAAAATAAGGTATCACTCGACCCCCCTTTCCAATTAAGATTTAGGGTTGGTGTCACCCCCGCCCAGGGGGCTGCACGTGGTAACGTGATTTTTTTTGCCAAACTTGTGTCCCCCTCGCAAGCAAAATCGACGGGTCTGATGGTTTCTCCAAAAAAAAAAAAACTGTGCTGCTAATAAATGCGTCTGTTTCGTTTTCGATGCGTCACCCTGTATGTGGAAGACTAATAACATACATACCATTCATGCAGGAGGCTTCAAAGCATGTGTCAGTGATTCTTTTAAAAATGTATTCCATGGGCAACCAAATGTCTGTATTGAACGCGAATTTCTTGAAAACTAAAAAAAAATGTATTAGTATTGATCTCTAACATTCAAAAACAACTTGGGCTACTAAAGGTGCGCTCAAAAATGAATGAAAGGGAAGGCGTATTTTTGATGATTGGAGTGCAAGATTTTCTATTGGAGGTTATATGTCAAAATAACAAGGTTTCATATTTCTCTGAAAGGGTAAAAGTAACCACAAGACGGCTTGTACCGAAATTGTTGAGGATGCAATTCTCTATAAAACTTTTTCGATTTTTTCACTAACATTGTATGGAATAGTTATTGCTCTTTTCATATTCTACAATTTATTTTTAATATCAATAACAAGTTCTGATGATCTGGGTAAAACACAATCGAACATGGAAGATACGACCACTAGTGTTGTTACTCAACTGATGATTAAAAGAAACATTAGCAGAGTGTTTACAAGATATGCCCTAGCGGACTCTATATGGTGAAGACAATACCTTTCTGGATTATCATTTGAATATTTCAAAAATGATTTCCTACATGACAGTGATAAATATTCATAAAAATGCCTCATAAATTAACAGTTCCTGTCCTACAAACTTCATATAACTCGTTCTTATGATGACACTAGCTCAAAAAAATGGGTACAATATTTGTATTGCATTTGATTTTAAATGCGAACGCTTACGTTAAATGTATCAATACGGACTTGGATATACACACACACACCCTCCTACCCTGTGTGGTCCCTCCACCACTCCTGTTACAGGCAACCTCAAACCCTTGAGGAGTGGGGGGAAGAGCAATCTGCTCCTCCCTCCTCTCCCGCCTGAAGTTGCTTTACCATCCTAATTCGGAATTTACGGTGCTTCAAATAAGACTTCACCAGTTGGATCATCCTCGTTGAGTATCCGAGGTCTACCATCTTGTAGATCAGTCCGTTATGCCAAACAGTGTCGAACTCCTTAGCGGCATCCATGACCACGGCTCCCACGGCCCGCCGAGTCTGGAACGATTTCGTTGCCATCTCGACCAGCCTTAGGACCTGGTGCTCTGCTGAATGTTCGCTTCGCAATCCGAACTGTTCGACTGGAACTACTCGGAGTTCTTCAGTTTCGTCCCTCAGTCTTCGTTCGATTACCCTTTCCGCAATCTTGCTCAGTGCCGTCAACAGCCTATGGGTCTTTCCCAGGTTTTGGTGTGTTGATCACTTCGGCTACTTTCCAGTGTTCTAGAAAGTATCGGTATCTCAGTATAACGTTGACAATGTTGGTGATTGCCATTAGCGCTTTCCTCGGGAGTCTCTTCAAGACTCTGTTCCCAATTTCGTCTACACCCGGTAGTTTCTTCACCTTGAGTCTTCCCATGATTTCCCTTACCTCGCCTGGAGAGGTCATGTCTTCAATAGCTCTTCCTCCTCTTACAGCTCTCCTCGATCTTCTTATCACCTCGTCGATGAAGTCTTCGTCTTCATCGGGGTGCGTATTGAAGGTTGTCAGCAAAAGCTTTTGCCTTCTCTTCGGTTGTGTACACCATCCTCTGTCCGCTGTGTATTGGGGGATGGGCTGTCTTCTGTTTCTGAGGATTTTAGCCAAGTTCCATATTCCTGGATCAGCTGGACATAGTTCTTCGAGTTTCTTATCCCAGGTGCTCTGATGATGCTGCTTCAATGCGTCTCTTGCCTGTCTTGTCAGTCTGTTTGCCACCATAATGTCCGTGGGGCTTCTGGTCTCCTGGGCTACTCTTCGGGCTCTAGTTCTTTCAGTGATCTTGCGATTTACCTCGTCAGATAGGTCCCTGAACCTGTTTGGTTGCGTTATGTATTCCACGGTGGTTGCGGCTTCTAGCGCAGCCTTAGTCTTCCTTTCTAGGTCCGTGACCGTTTCCTCTAAGTCTTCAGGGCTGTCAATATGAAGTAGTGGTCCTAGTGAATAGGGCAGTCTGATTCTAAATCGCTACCAATCCACTCTCTTCACTGTTCTTTGCTCCACAGGTGTTCTCCCATCTCCCAATTGAATTGAATTGGGTTGTGGTCTGGGCTTCCCTCTTGCATGGCGCCGATGGTCGTACGCAGGTCGATTTCATTCAGAATCGCCAGATCTATGACGTCTGGTCTACCTCCGTTGCTGGGGTATATTGTGGGTTCGTCAGGACCTATCATGGTGTATCCAGGTTGATCCATTAGTCTTTCGAGGACAGTGCCATGACTGTTTCTACTTCTTGAGCCCCAAATGGTGGACTTCGTATTTAGATCACCTACGATCACAGTACTATTTCCCAGTGCAGTGATTCAGGAGACATCTTCCAGATGAATCGTCGATGTAGGTGGTACGTAGATCAATACGGTGTTCAGAGGGCCATGTTCGGTGTGCGTACCGTCACTCCCACGTCCTCTGCAGATCTCAGTTCGGGCAGTCCCAGTGGGTAATGCTGGTCTTGGAGCAAGCAGCATCCCACCTCCGGTTCTGTTCCGGTCCTTTCTATACGTCATGTATCCCTGTATCATCCAGTGTGGGATTTCCCCAGAGAGCCACGTTTCTTGTAGTGCCATTACATCATAGTTTCCTCTTGTTAGGATTTCGCCTATCTCATATTTCTTGTTGGAAACGCTGTGACGTTCCAACTGAATATCTTCAGGCCCCTATTAGCAATGGTTATTGGAGTGCCCATTTGGAGTTTCGGTCAGTGCTATCCTTTTTAGGCGATTTTCGCTCCAGATGAGTGAAATACGCTTCCTTGGCAGCCGGATTTTTCATCACTAGCAACATCATTTGAGATGCGTACTTGGCGGCAAAGTCTGTCGCTCCTCGACGTCGCTGTTTTCGTACTGCTGGCCTCAGCGGCTTGGGCCCTTTAGGTGTCCCAGCTGTTGTCGTCGCATAACTACGGCCCTCCTGTACTGGACTAGGCCTAGTTATGGTTTTGGGTGCTGGCGCTGCTCGCGCTGTGCCCCTTGCTACCATCTTCTTATCTCAACTTGGATTATTACTTGCAGCAGGAGTTTTATTGGACGATCGATAACGATAATCATGCCGCGTATGCGCCGTAGCAGTA
>CAVLJG010000006.1:66277663-66386307 GCA_963669975.1 Acanthoscelides obtectus
TTCTGACCACGCATCCTGCCCCTTACAGCACTGCCGTCCTGTCCCCCCTGGGTAACTCAGATCACGGTGTTGTGGAGGTTAGGTTTCGGTCAGAAGCCGCTGTGGCCGCAGAAACTCGCACAGGCCGCAAAACTTGGCATTACGGACATGCCGACTGGGAGGGGCTCAGAGACTTCTTCTCTAGCTTTCCTTGGAGAGATGTCTGTTTCACTGACGCGGATGCGTCGACTGTCTGTTCTTCAATAACCGAAATTATCCACGTCGGAATGGAGGAATACATCCCTCACACAGTGAAAGCTCCTAAACCAGGGTCCAACGGCTGGTTCAACAAATCGTGTGACACTGCTCGCCCAGAAGATCAAGGCCCACAGAACCTACTTACAAAACCCCACTGTAGAGAAAGACAAGCCGACGTCGAGTCCAGAAACAAATATAACGAAGCGGTTCGCAATGCCAAAACCCAGCATGATAAAAGTTAGGCACAGGGTAATGTCGCAGCGCAATGGCAGTCGGTCTTTCTGGACGCTGGCCAAGCAGATTGAAAAGAACTTCTCACACAGTAGCCTTCCACCACTTACGTGCCAGGATGGAACTATTGTATTCGACTCAAAGGCCAAGGCGGAAGTGCTAGCCAAGATCTTTGCTGCCAACTCCACCATGGACGTCCCCACCAACGCCCAAGTGCCGTCAATTCAAAGGGTTCCCCACACTATGCGGGAGGTAACATTCAGGCATAAGACCGTAAGACGAGTGCTCTGTCGCTCGACATCAACAAAGCTTCTGGTCCGGACTGATTCCTGCCATTGTACTGAAGAGATGTGCCTGAGCTGCTCCGTTCTTTCGCGTCTCTTCCAGATATCTTATGAATCCGGCACCTTCCCAGAAAACTGGAAATTTGCTCATGTACAGCCCATCCCAAAAAAAGGATCTAAAACCGACCCTTACAACTACAGGCCTATAGCTCTGCTTTCTGTTATAAGTAAAGTAATGGAGAGGTGTATAAATCGCGAGCTTCTGGACTACCTCGAACGTCACAGGTTGATTAGCGACAGGCAGTACGGTTTCCGGCACCAACGATCCACAGGGGACCTCCTAGCTTACGTCACGCAACTGTGGAGTAAACTCATCCAGTCTCATGGTGAGGCTCATGTCGTTGCTCTTGACATCACGAAAGCGTTCGATCAGCTGTGGCACGCTGCCCTCTTGAGCAAACTTCCATCCTACGGCCTCCCAGAAAAGCTTTGCAGATGGGTGCTGACTTTATCTCTGGCCGCAAGATATCCGTCGTAATTGACGGATTCTCCTTCTTCATCCCACAACGTCAACGCGGGTGTTCCCCAGGGATCGGTTTTGGCTCCAACACGTTTCTCTTACATATCAACGACCTCCTTTCCTGCACGATCAACCCAATCCACAGCTTCGCTGATGACAGCACTCTACATGCAGGAATTCAGAGTGACAAGCCGATCTCTGCCGCTGAGCTGGAAAAAAAGAAGACTAGCGACGACTTCTTCCCTGCCAGAGACCTGGAGGCTATCACTGCTTGGGGACGCAACAATCTTGTACAGTTCAATGCTTCCAAAACACAGTACTGTACTTTGACGACAAAAAGCGAATTAGCGCTCATACAGTTTCGATGGACGGTCGAGTTCTACCAAAGAGCCATTCGATTTCGGTTGGTCGGAGTCCAGATCACCGAGGACCTGATCTGGCACGAACACATCTCTTCAATAGCTGCAGCTGCTGGGAAAAAGCTAGGCTATTTGTTTAGGGCTATAAGAAGTACTTTTCTCCGCATGACCTTCTCACTCTATACAAGGCCCAGATAAGGCCTAGCCTCGAGTATTGCTCACACATTTGGGGTGCTGCCGCCCCGACTACATTGTCCATGCTCGATTGCTGTCCAGAGGAGGGCGGTCCGACTGATCGATGACTCTTCTCTAACAGACAGTCTCGGGACTCTTTCGCACCGGCGGGCCGTCGGCGATCTAGCTCTTTTCTATCGCTACACCAACGGGCTTTGCTCCTCAGAGCTCTCTTCCATGATGCCCGCCGCGCGATGTGCCTGCCAGACAGACCCGCTGACTTCGGCGTCCCATCCTAACCGTGTCAAACTTCGTACATCCAGAACTGGCCGACGACCGCTCCTTTATCCCGAGGGTATCTAGATTGTGGAACAAACTACGGGAGGAAGCTTTTCCCAGTTCTACTAACCTTAGGCAGTCAAAAATCGTGTTAACAAAATTTCTTTGGGATCATCATAGCAGCCGCGGTGTTCCGGCATTTAGGCTTCTGCCTGCGCGGCTGTTTCGATATAAAAAAAAAAAAAAAAAAAAAAAAAAAAAAAAAAAAAATTATTGTTATTATAATATTTGTAATTATTATTATTATTATTCTTATTAATTACTATTCTTATTATTACTATTATTTAATATTATTAATATAATTATTGTAATTATTATTATAATTATTATTATTGTTATTATTATTGTAATTATTATTAGTATTATTATTATAATTATTATAATTATCATTATATTATAATTATTAATATTATTATAATTATATTATTATTATTATTATTATTATAATTATTGTAATTATTACTATTACAATTATTATTATTATGATTATTATTATTATTATTAATATTATTATTATTATTATAATTATTGTATTATTATTATTATAATTATTATATATTCTGATTATTATTATTGTTATTATGATTATGATTATATTATTTTATTATAATATATTTATAATTATTATTCGTTAATCATCTAACTGATTCACATGCTTCCCTGGGCTAAGAACGCTGGCACATCGGTATTGAATCAAGATGGCCCGTTAGATGCTGATGTTAAAACATCTTGTTCTAGTTACCGCCTAAAACCCTACGGACTACACTGCATGTGTCCAAGACGACCGACTTTTGCATAGGTAAGTATAATTCAAACGGTAATCCTAGTTGTTGCAGTGATGTTTTTAATTTTTTAGGTATTCTCCGTTGCTTCTCCGATCACATGGGATGATGACTACTGTTTCCATGTCCCCATTTGGCGATTTCAATCGCTCAGGGGTAGGTATTTATTGATTTTTTGTCCATGTGTCTTTTCTAGGTTGGCTCCCAATGGCACAGCGAAAATCTACTATGTATGTTTGTTTTCATTTTTTAGAGTGAGCACGATATCCGGTATATTATTACTTATCGGTCTATCAGTTATAATTTTTCGATTCCAGTAGAGCCGGGTTTGTTCATCTTCGCACACAGCAGGCGGCTCGTATAAATAGTACGGCACTATTTCTGTCAACCCCATGTACTTTTCACGAAGGCTTTGGTGGATTATCTTTCCGACTCTTTTGTGCCTGTCTAGGTAGGATTTCGGTGCCAACATTGAGCAGCCAGCGATGATGTGGTCCAGGTATTCATTCCTTTTCCACCGCACACACGACATGTGATATTGTCTTGTCGTTCCCGCATTATGTTCTTTTATTACTTTAGTTGCGATGACCTGATCTTGGATAGCAGATATGAACACTTCTGTCTCAGCAAACAGGTTTCCAGAGCGGAGGTAGGCCGTGGATGCGAAGGTATCGATCTTATCGCTCTCGAGTAGGGTGCGGTATTTACCATGAAGTGCCTTATTCTTCCATTGCTGCCTGCGTTGTTGCTCGGGTATGAGCTGGTCCACGCTAAGCCGAAGTTTTGGTCTGCCAGTCTTAAAGGAGTAGCTTATTGTCCGCCCTTATGATAGCGTGGTGAATCTCACTGGACGCAGCACTGGCGAGGAAGTAGTTCCTAGGTTTGTTACTTGCCTGTTGTGGTTAATAACTAGATCAGGTATACCTCTTCCACCCAACTTTCTAGGCAGGTGGAACCTTTCCAATGATGAACGTGAATGATGTGCTCGAAATTTGCTGAACTTTTTTCTGGTTTTTGATATTGATGGTTTTGTTGTTCGGTTGCTGTCCAGTGAATCACTCCAATCGATAAGAAACTGCAGATGTGGCATAGGTGTTAACTGCTTTTGCCATGTTCCTGGCAGACAGCTTAGTCTTCAGTATCGACCGGATTCTTTTAATGTAGGTGTCACTTACTGTCTGCTTTGCTGCTGTATGATCTAGACCTCTTGCTTGCAGATATCCAAGATATTTGTACCTTACCTTTCTCCCCTCTTCCATTCCGGCGATGGTTTGCCGCTCAGCAACTTCATATCCCGCGTCAAGGTGTTTTTTAGACTTTGCATACAGCTTTAAATCATCCATGTACCAAAGGTGGCTAATATTCTTGTCTGAGTGTGGCAGTAATAACCTTTGCGCTGCCTATTCAACATAGTTGTCAGGGGTCGCAGCGACAGACAGAACCATAGCGGACTTAATGCGTCCCTTGGAATATTTCATTTTTATTTTAATGGTACCTGCATCTACACTTTTTTTGGTTGGTGTTTAAGACAATTCTGATTTTCCACTGAGACAGGCGTAGTTCAGTAAATTCAGTACATGGGCCTCGACTTTATAAAGCTGCAGCACCTCGGATAGCCAGGAGTGAGGAACACTGTCAAACGCTTTTTGATAGTCTATATACGCTGGTGCAAAGAGCGTTTTGAGCGTTTCGCGTGAGATGTGATGACCGTATCTATTTTAATTGTTCTTTACACCCTCTGGATCCTTTTCGACAACCCTTCTGCTCTTCGTCCAACAGGTTATTTCTTTCCAGGTGGCTGTATATCTTTGCCGATAGGATGGACGTGAATATTTTATATTGTAGGAAGGCAGGTGATCGGCCTATATTTGGATGGATCTTCTGAGGACACCTTCGTTTTTGGTAACAAATAAGTGATACCACTGAATGGTGGTAGTGTCTTCAGGGTTGGACAGCAGGTGAGTATAACATTTGGCTAGATGTTGATGAATGACCTTGAATTCTTTATACCAGAAATTTTGGATTTTATCCTGTCCAGGTGCCTTCCAATTCAAGGTCTTGTTTATAGCCTTGGATACTTGGTCGGTTGTTACTTCCCATTCCAACATTGTCTGTAGGTTAGATGTACACCTCTTCTCGTCAGACAGCCATCTGAATTATTGTAATTATTATTATTATTATATTATTATTATTGTTATAATTATTATATATTATTACAATTATTATTATTTATTACTATTATTATTATTATTATATTATTATATATTATTATTATTATTATTATTATTATATTATTATGTATTATTATTATATTATTATTGTTGTGAATCACATGGTTTCCCCAGGTTTTTTTCCCAAAACGTTTTCATGGCGTCTGGTGTGGGGACCTTATTTTCTTGCAGGGTTTCAATCTCGTGATCTTCAGACTCTAAATTTTTATAAAAGCTCCTTCACTCCTGCTAAACTGACTATTGTGTTGACGTCTTATGTTGCTTTCCTTATACCGTCGGAGTTTTTTTAGCCATAGCCTTGAGTTTTTGTTTAAGGTGATCCAGTATTTCTGTTGCTGTTGGATTTTCGAGGCTTTCTTCTCCCTTTCAAGAATGGCTTTGGCTTTCTTAGTGACTGAGCTGCTGGGTTCAAGCTTGATTTTGTGTCAGAATTCCTATGTCCCCCCTGATACTATCGATTTTATTAGTAATTCGGCGCTGCCATGCTGGCGTTACTGGAACATTTTTAACTTGAGTGTCCGTGGAGATTTTCTGCTTGTTTAGTGTTAGCACCGCTGCTGCTCCACTATAAATAAGGCTGTGCAGATTTCGATGGGTATATCAGTTGTTATTTTGGAATCCAGAATTTTGTTGATTTCACCCAATATAGATTTTGCCTTGTTATTATAAATTATTTTGGAAGGCTAGGTTTCACCATAGGGTCCATTCCATCATAAAGCAAATGAATCCTTTCGAATACCAGCTCAGCAGCAGATGGTGATCTGTTGGCTTCCGGTACTGGGGCCGCTGGTTCATCATCAGCATTGGGGAGATCAGCAGGTACATTTATAGATAGTTCTATCGCAACTTCGCGCCTTATTTGTGTAACAATACCTGGAGATAGGCGTCTATTTATAAATATAGATCTTCGCTGGTCTATGATATTTTGTATAGTCTTGTGACGAAGCATTGGAAATTTTTCAGTTACCAGTCTATGTACTTCGCGGCTGTATGGAGTTTTGGCGGTTTCTAGTCGGGTTAATCTGTAATAGCAGCGAACCATGAATGCATTGATTTCTTCTGTCCACATGGTTCTTTGCCTAACTTGTGACGTGGTGGGCATGGGCTCTGATGGCCCAGCAACACCGACATCTTGGCTTGGTACCTTTGGTGGTGGTGTACTCGTCTGGGTTGGTAATCTGGTTGGTCCTTGTTCATTGCCGCGGTAGGTTGCAGGTAAATCTTCAAGACGGTTCCGACCCGGCTCCTGCTGCGCCGGCCCGCCTGAGTATCTCTTATTTCTCGTTTTAAGAGCATTTAAATATACACGTTCTAGGGGGTGCTAACCCATAGAGCGGTGGTGTTAGTTTTTTGTCCACCCCGGGTATTTTATTTTCCCGGTACCCTCCATATCTGGAGAACGTTTCCCAATTCGCACAGGGAGGCGCCCGATGGGAGACTAGCACTCCACCGGGAGTTATTATTATTATATTATTATTATTATTATTATTATTATTATTATTTATTATTATTATTATTATAATTATATTATTATTATTATATTATTATTATATTATTATATATTTATATTATTATTATATTATTATTATTATTATTATTATTTTATAATTATTATAATTACTATTATTATTAATATTATGATTATTATATTATAATATTGTAATTATTACTATTATAATTATTATTATTATTATTATTATTATATATTATTATTATTATTATTATTATTGTATTATACTATTATAATTATTATTATTATATTATTATATTATTGTAATTACTATTATAATTATTATTATTATTATTTTATTATTATTTCTTATTATATTACATTTACTATTATTATTATTATTTTATTATTTATTTTGTTATTATTATTATTATTTTTATTATTATACTATAATATTATTATTTTATTTTATACTATTTTACTCTCTCTGTCGAAGGTATTAATATTTCCCTCAGGCTACCGCCAAAGTAAGGAAATAGATCTGCAGCGGTTTTTTCACCGTATCCGGTTCTCATCTCCTAAAACCCGACGTACTGTCCTACATGTTCCCAGAGTGCAGCTTGCTGCAACTGCAAGTATATTTTTGGATGGAGCTGTAGCTTTTCCAGACTCTTGTGTAGTTTCCTTGGTATCTCTCCAGTAGCTCCTATTATAACTGGTATTACAGACACATTGCCCATTTCCCACATGCGTTTGATTTCGTCGGAGAGTGGCAAATACTTATTGATTTTTCCGCATGGGTGGTTTGGATATTAGTAGGAAGAGGCACAGCTATGTCTATTATAAACGTCGTTCTTTCTTCTTTTAGTGTGAGCACTATGTCAGGAATATTGTTGGGGATGGGCCTGTCAGTTATGATTTTGGTTCCAGTACAGCCTAGAGGTCTCCGTTTCTATCACAGGTGGCGGCGTGTATTTATAGTAGGGCTGTGTACCAGTTTCTCCTAGATGTTTTTTAGCCAAAGCTTGATAAAGTATTTTGGCCACATCATTGTGCCTTTCAAGATATTGTTTAGGAGCTAAGGGAGAGCACCTGCTACAATATGATCTATGTGCTCATCTTTTTCCCCACATATGCGGCATCTGATATCGTCAACGTTCTCATGCATTATACGCTTTCGGTACAACTTTGTTGGGACTACCTGATCCTGGATGGAGGCTATGAAGCCCTCCGTCTCCAGGAACAGATTACCTGACTGCAACCATCCTTGGGAAGCCTTTGTGTCAATGGCGTTGTGGTTTGGGCTTTCCATTGGCGAACCAGATCCTGCATTGGGGTTATCTTTGCCTCAGGGTCGAAAGATTTTCTGAAAGGTTTAGTGGTGTCAACTTTTTATCCGTCTGTGTTTTGCTTGATGCATTCTGCTGGATGTGGCTTTTTGGAGGAAGTACTGGCGTAGATTGTCCACTTGGCGGTGATGTAGTGTAGGTATGCAAGGTATTCCTCTGCCACCCTCACTTCGTGGTAGATGGAACCGCTCTATGGAACTATGTGGGTGGTGTCCCCGGTGTTTACGGAATTCTTTTCTGGTTTCCACATTAAGTGCGTTCAGTTCTGTATCCGTCCAGTTCAGTATGCCAAACGTATAGGTAAGGACCGAAGTAGCGTAGGTGCTGACAGCAAGTGCTGTATTACGAGCTGACAACTTGTTTTCAGCACCGCCCTCAAACGTGTTCTATAGTGCTCCATTGCCTTTTTTTTGCAGCTTTCTGGTCTATGCCCGGCGCTTGTAGATAGCCTAAGTATTTATACTGTCATCTTGCTGCATTCCTTCAATTTTCCCTTGCACTTGGTTCGGCTCATATCCTGAATGTTTACTCCATTGGCCTTTTACCATGCAACTGATCTTGCACTTGTCTAAGCCAAACAGCATCTTGATGTCAGTGCTGAATTTACTTACACAGTCCAGAAGCTTATGAAGATGTTCTTTGGTTTCTGCAAAAGTTTGAGGTCATCCATGTACCAAAGATGTGAAATGCGTGTTTCATTGCCACCTAACAGTATTCCTTTCTTTTGGCTATTTAGCATTGTTGTTAACGGTCTAAGCGCTAAGCAGAACCATAGCGGACTTAAAGAGTCTCCTTGAAATATTCCTCTCTTGATGGATACCTCTCCGGCACTAATTGCGTATCTTGGGTGTTGAGATAGAGCCGTGTCTTCCAATTCGCCATAGCATGTGCCAGAAATTGTTTGATGTGGCACTCGATCCCATAAAGGTCAAGCACCTCTAACAGCCAAGAGTGAGGTATACTGTCAAACGCTTTCTGATAATCGATGTATGCAATGTACAGGGGTATTTTTTTCTTTTGGCATAATTAGTTATGACAGAGTCTATAACAAGTTGCTCTTTACAGCCTCGAGACCCTTTTCGGCAACCTTTTTGCTCTTCGTCTAGTATAGTATTCCGCTCTAGGTGTGAATATATCTTTTCAGTAATTATAGCAGTCAATACCTTGTAAATAGTCGGCAGACAGGTGATTGGTCGGTATTTTGCCGGATCGTTCGAGTGATCGCCGCACTTTGGGATTAAATATGTTATTCCCATTGTTAAGAACTCTGGCAACATATCTGGTTGCTCTAAGATTGAGGTGTAACACTTTGCGAGTCGATCGTGAGCGAAGTGAACGTTTTTAGCCAATAATTCTGAAGCTTATCTGATCCTGGGGCTTTCCAGTTTGGTAATTTTCGTAGAGTATTTACCACGTCATCTAAGCTTACTTTCCAGTCGAGCATGGTCCTAAAAGTTGAATTATTTGCTTTCTCTTGGCGGTACCATTTAGATGTGGAATGATTGATTGGATTGCTCCAAATTCCTGACCAGAAGGTATTGATGGCATCTGAGGTAGGAATCTGAACGTTGTTCTGATCTGTATCCTCCGTCGCGCCTGCAAGTTCCTGTAAAAGCCTCGCTGATTGGTCTCGAATGCTCGATTTTGTTTCCGCGCGTTCGTTGCTTTTCTTGTACCTTCGAAGTCGCAGTGCTGTAGCTGCTAGTTTTTGCTTCAGGTAGTCCAAGACTTCTACGGCTGTTGGGTTCTCCTCCGAGCAGTGACGGTTTATCACATTCTCTGCGGATCTCTTTACTCTCAGACTACATCAGACCTGCGGTACTGGGTGAGTATTGCTATGTCCTTTCTAATCTCCTCTATATTACGCGATATCCTCATCTCCCAGGCTGGCAGTTTTTTTTTTTCCTTACACATTGTTCGCCAACTCTCTGTTCATTTAATTTTAGGACTGTAAGTGCTCCAATGTACAACAGGCTATGGAGCTCAGTCAAGGTTGTATCTTCTGTAATCTCGTTATCTATTACTTTGTTAACTTCAGCGATATACTCAGATGTATGGGGTTTTATTATTAGCTTTGGTAGGCTTGGTTTAAGAGTTGGTTCCACACCATCATACTTCATGAACAAGCCCCTGAACTCATCTGCGTATTTAGAGGTTGCCGTCGTTTCTCAATTTGTTCTTGGTTTTCTGTGTGCTCTTGTGGAGCTTGTACCTGCATTCCTAATTCTATGGATATCTCTTCTCTTTGTTTATTCTCTGCCGGCAATCTGTTGTTTATGAATACGGATCGGCGCTGGTCTAGTACGTTTTGCACAGTTTTGCCTTGCAGGTGAGGGAAGTTCATGATAACTTGTTTGTGTAGTTCAGTACCATAGGGCTCTGTAGATGTTTCTAGTTTAGTGATTCTGTAGTAGGAGCGAACCACAATCTGTTCATTTCAGTGGTCCACGTGGTTCTTTTTCTCCTCCTATTGTCTGGCATTATGGGCTGGGGCTCTTGGCTTCCAGCAACATGATTGCCATCTTCGACCCCAGGAAGCTGTTGGATGGGGTCATTCGAGTTACTTCTCACACTATCTGTGGGGGGCTTTCGCTGGATGACGACCGGGTGACCTTCCCCTACGCTCCCTGCCGGACGCGGACCTCGTCGCATAGCGTCGAGTCCCGATTACGTCGTTACATTCCGAGGCTTCATTTTGTTTTTTTCTCCATTTCTGGGTAATTGTGGTTCTCTTTTGATAGGTAGGTATAATTGTTTACCTAAAAGTGTTAAACTCAGGCGTGGAAGAGAGACAAAAACCACGCCTGGATGAACAGGAGGTGTGCTGGCCGTACTGACTTTCCTTCGGTGTTAATAACAGTAGCTCAACCACTTGGTCGAGGCCAGACGTTGCGTTGCTGGCTGTACCGTCTACGTCGTTACGGTAGCGGGTTTGAAACTGCTGGCGGCAGTCCCCTTACCGGCCAGACCCCTTTATTATTTATTATATTATTATAATTATAATATGTAATTATTATTATTATTATTCTTATATTATTATTAAATATATTATAATTATGTAATTATTATTATTATTATAATTATTATTACAAATTATTATTATTATTATTTTTATTATAATTATTGTATTATTAATATTATATTATAATTATTGTAATTATTATTTATAATTATTATTATTATATAAATTATTATTAATTATTATTATGATAATTATTATTATTATTATTATTATAATTATTGTAATTATTATTTATAATTATTATTATTCGTACCCTCCATATCTGGAGCGTTTCCCAATTCGCACAGGGAGGCGCCCGAGGGAGACTAGCAACTCCACACGGGAGTTATATTATTATTATTGTTATTATTATTGTAATTATATTATTATTATTATATGATTATTATTATTATTATAATTATGTAATTATTACTATTATAATTATTATTATTATTATTATAATTATTGTAATTATTATTTTATAATTATTATTATTATTACTATTACTATTATTATTATTAGTATTATTTAGTATTATAATATAATAATTATTATTATTATTATCATTATTATTATTTCATTTTTTTTTCACGCTACAGGACCGTTGTCTATTGTAGCGTATCTTATATGGAGGCGGTTTGACCTCTATACACCGGGTCCTCGCCGAGGACCTGAGGGGTACAGATCTTTGTAGTTTATGAGCTGGTTATGTTATAACTTTCCTAATTATGTGCGATGTGCCTAATAAGGCGATCTTCTGTAACTGATAGAAATTATGATCTCCTGGTATCCTTTTTAGGTTATCTAGTATGTTGCGAGTGACATATCCAGTTGAACCAATCACTACGGGAATAACAACTGCCTTTGTATGCCACATTCTTTGCACTTCTATGAGTAATGATTTGTATTTTAGTTGCTTTTCAGCCTCCTTTTGTATGACATGTCTATCTGCAGGGTACCGATATATCAATTATATAGCACATTTCGGTGGTTTTATAACAATATCTGGTCTGTTTGCTTTTATTTCTCTATCCGTGATAACGGGATGGTCATACATTATTGTGATACTACCATCTTCACTTTGTGTTATTCTGTCGGGTTGATGCTCATACCATTTCGTCGATTTTATTGGACAACCAAGGTGGCGAGACGCTTCTAGGTGGATGGCTGCGCAGACATTATTGTGCCTGTCAGTGTATTCTTTTGGCGCTAGTATTGGACATGCAGATATTATATGTTCAACAGTTTCATTATGAATGTGACACAATCTGCATTTACCGTCATTCCTCGTCTTGTGTATTGCTTGCTCAATATAACGCGTTTTCAAGGCTTGGTCTTGTGCTGCCACCAGCAAGCTTTCGGTTTTCCCTTTAAATCTCCGTATTGTAACCATCCAAATGACAGTCTTAAGTCAACCGGAAGCTCCTCCATTTGAAGGATATGCTGTCCGTGTAGAGGCTTACTCCGCCATTTCTCTTCGACACATTGCTTCAGGTACAGTTTGATGGACCTGTTACCTCGCTCGACCGTATGTCCGGTTTCCGCAGCTTCTAATTTGATCTTATTACTACGCTTTATAATAGATCTATTTGTTGGTTTCCTATTGTCATGTGCTAGTAACATCTGTAGTAGGCGGTCTTGCTTAGATCTGGTTTGAATATACTGCCCTACTGAGAAGATAGTATTGTTGTACGTTTCTTCTATTTGCTTTAGTCCTGTCCCCCTTTCTTTCGTGGCACGTATAATCTATCGATGTCTGCTTTGGATGAAGGATATTATGTGTTGTCATTAGTTTCTTGTTTTGCGATCCATTTGTCTTATGTCATCCAATGTCAATTGATTATACCAAAGCTGTACTGCATGATTGGTATGGCAAGAGCTCCAATTGCTGTTATCTTGTTTCTAGACGTGAGTTGAGGTTTGCAGAATTTTACGTACTCTCGTTATATACTCATGTCTAATATCAACTTTCAGTGAATAGTGGGTGATGTGTGGGCCTTCTTTAATTCCCAGGTACTTGTACACTCCGCCATGTTCTAGTGATTTGATCGTCTGTCCTTCATCAACTATTATATTAGCAGAGTCATTATTATCATTATTATTATAATTATAAATTTTATTATTATTATAATTATTATTATTACTATTATAATTATTATAATTATAATTATCATAATAATTATTGTAATTATTATTTTTATAATTATTACTATTATTATAATTATTATTACTATTATTATTATTATAATTATGATTATCATTATTAATATAATTATTGTAATTATTACTATTATAATAATAATTATTTTTATTATTATTATTATAATTATTATTATTATTAGTATTATAATTATTATTATTATTATCTTTATAGCCGTAGGGCTTTGTTACTCCCGTTAATCGGGGTGTTCTGGCTTAACCCGGACGTTTCAAGCATCAAAGGGGTAAGCCTCAATAGTGACCTCCCTAGGTACTTGCATTTCCATAAATTTTCTTACTATGCGGGCAGTTGCCAGCAAAACTCCTTTCTGTATGATTTTGTAAATGTTTTCACTCAGTTCCAGCGCTTTGATGTTTTCTAGCAGCCTTCTGGTATCACCCCTGTAGATGACATTATTATTGGTATTGTTTCCACGTACTTCATTTTCCACTGGCGTTTAATTTGAAATTCTAGCTCCCTGTATTTTGCAACTTTCTCATTATGTTTGTATGTTTAAATTGTTACTATTAGGTATGGCCACATCAATCAGTGTTACTTTCTGGGCGCCCTTGTCGACAATGATTATGTCAGGTCTGTTTTGTTTTATCTATTGGTCGGTAAGCACAGTGCGATCCCAGTATAGTTTATACTTGTCGTTCTCGAGGACACATTGCGGTGTATATTTGTAGTACTGTAGCTTGCATTCGATCAGTTTGAATTTGTATGCCAACTCCTGGTGAATGATTTTGGCAGCTATGTCGTGGCGCTCCTTATAGTCCGTTGGAGCGAATGCTTGGCATCCACCAGTTACGTGCTGTATTGTTTCGGAGTCCTGACAGCCGTACCTGCATTTATCAGACTGTTGCACGTTCTTAAGTATGAACCTCTTGTAATTGTTGGTAGGGATGACCTGGTCCTGTATAGCTACAAGGAATCCCTCAGTCTCAGGGAACATTTGGCCTGAGGTAAGCCAATAGTTTGACGCTTTCTTGTCAACGTTTATTATTATTATTATTATTATTATTATTATTATTATTATTATAATTATTATTATTATTATTATTATTATTATTATTATTATTATTATTATTATTATTATAATTATTATTATTATTATTATTATTATTATATTATTGTAATTATTATTATTATAATTTTTATTATTACTATTATTATTATTATTATTATTATAATTATTATAATTATAATTATTCTTATTATTATTATTATAATTATTGTTATGATTATTATTATTATCATTACTATAATTATTATTATTATTATAATTATTGTAATTATTATTATTATTATTATTTTTTTTTTTTTTTTTTTTTTTTTTTTTTTTTTTTTTTTTTTTTTTTTTTTTTTTTTTTTCATGCTCATAGTCCTCACGTATGGTGGTGTACTATCTTTGAGGGGGAGTTCACCCCAACCAAGGATAATTTTTACAGAGACAGTGACTTTCTCACAATATGACACGTTTGTAAGATAACGGCTTTTTGGAATAGTATGTGAAGGCCGTTTGGAAGGTCCAAGGTCTTTAAGCTTGAGGAGACTTGTTTGGTAACAGCCCCTTCCACGGAGATAACAATGGGTACAATCTGCACTTCCCTTAGCTTCCAAATCCTCTTCATTTCAATAGCCAGGTTCTGGTATTTAACAGATTTTTCACGCTCTACCTTGAGGATGTTGTGTGTAAGCGGAATTCCAACCTCAATTATCTGTGCATATTGGTTGCTTTTGTCTATCAGGACAATATCGGGACGGTTAAAGTCTACAGTTTTGTCGGTTAGAAATGGCCGATCCCAATAGAGTATTACATCTTTTGATTCCAGAACTGGCTCAGGCGTGTACTTGTAATATGGCGGAGGAGATTGTACCAAGTTAAGTTTACGAGCTAGCTGTGAATGGATTATTTTTGCAACCTGGTTGTGTCTTCCCAAATAATCGCCAGCTGCCAACGCAGGGCAAGCTCCAGTAATATGTTCGATGGTTTCGCCCGCCTGGTTGCACTTCCTACATTCATCTGGGACGTTGGATTTGAGAATATGTTTTTCATAGTTTTTTGTTTTTATTACTTTGTCCTGGATGGCAGTTATGAACCCTTCCGTTGTTGGATGGAGATATCCCTTTCTCAAATAGGTGAATGACAAAGCTTTATCTATGTTGTCACCTCTCAGTTGGCATGGGTAACGGCCATGGAGAATTTTCTCCTCCCAGCATTCTCTCCTCCTAGTATTCGATTCCGAGGCCGTATTTGATTGAGGTTGTCGAAAGCTCAAAGGGGTAAATGAGTCATCTGCCTCCACTACAGCAGCTATCTTAGGACTTAGATGGTTATTAAAGTAATTTTGTAATTTGGCTATCTGAGACTTGCAGAGTTGTGTTATGTTGAGCAATCCGCGGCCCCCTTGTGCGCGAGGGAGGTACAGCCGTTCGGTTGATGCCTTTGGGTGGTGACAATGGAACTTTGTGAGCTTTACACGAGTGATTCTGTCTAGCTCTTCAAGGTCTGTATTACTCCATTTCACAATACCGAACGAATATGTAAGTGAACTTATTGCCCAACTGTTGATTGCTTTGAAAAGATTCTGCGAGTTTAATTTGGTGTTAAGTAGTTTTGTAAGCCGACGGATGTACTTTTCTCTATAGATTGACTTCATGGTAGAATGACACACACCCCTACTTTGGTGCATCCCCAGGTACTTATACGGTTGGTCTTCTGCTAGAGGCGCGATGTTTTCTAAATTTTCTTCCAAAAGAGTTAGGTTACCTTTCCTTATAGTGACAGTGGCGCACTTATCTAACCCAAATTTCATTCCTATATCATTGCTGAATATACTTGTCGTTCGCACTAGAGAAGCAAGATGTTGCCTTGACTCGGCGTATAGTTTGAGGTCATCCATATATAGCAGATGGTTGAATCTGGTAGGCTCACTCACATCGAGCCTATACCCGAACTTGGAATTATTCAGCAGTGATGACAGTGGGTTCAGGGCTAGACAGAACCACATCGGGCTGAGAGAATCACCCTGAAATATGCCTCTGCGTATGCGCACGTCTCCTATGTCCTCCGAATTAACTCTTAAAGAGGTTCCCCAGTTCATCATCAGATGAGACAATAGGTTTATGATGCGGATGTCTACTTTATATATATCCAGCACCTTTAAAAGACAATTATGTGGCACGGAATCAAACGCCTTAGAGTAGTCGATGTAGCAGACATGGAGATTTCTCTTATTTTTACACGCATGCTTCGTAATAACGGAATCAATTATAAGTTGCTCTTTGCATCCGAAAGAACCACGGACACACCCCTTCTGTTCTGTAGCAATGATATTGTTGCTTTCACAGTGAGTATATATTTGGTCATTCAAAAGTGCTGTTAGTAGTTTATAAAACACAGAGAGACATGTAATTGGTCTATAGTTTTTCGGATCCTCAGGATTGCCGTTTTTAAATATAAGATGTGTTATTCCTTTCGTCAAGAAGTTAGGTAATATCTCCGGGTTGGTGATTGCTTTAGAAAGTGATCGACCCAATGCAGCATGTGTGCTTAGGAACTTCTTGAGCCAAAAGTTCTGAATATTGTCGGGTCCCGGCGCTTTCCAATCAGCAGCATTTTTTAGCACTCTACTTACGTCATCTTGAGAGAATATTGCAACGCTCATTGGGTTTACCTTAGCTGCCTTCACTACCTCTTTGATCCAAGGCGCATTAAGGTCTGATGGCTTTGGTTCGGACCAAATATCACTCCAAAATTTAACAAAATTTTGCGTATCTCTAATGCCTTTGGGTTCCGAAGATGATTCTGAGATGATAGATCTGTAGAACTGGTTTTGGTTTCTCTCGAACAAAGCATTTTGCTGCTTTCTCTTGCTGGTCTCATTATATCTTTGGAGCCGGGCACCTTTCATTTTGGCTTCTTGTCTCATTTTATCTCTATGCAGGTTTAAAAATGAGCTATCGATATCGCAGCTGGGGGGTACGTTAATTTTCCGTTTAATATCTGCAATTTTCTTGATCACCTTTCGGGACCTATTGCCTCCTTGGTATTCTGAAATGAGATCCGCCTCAGCTCTACATGAGTCAATATCTTTCATGAGTCTTAGTTTCCATGGCTCCTCACTACGTTTCGATGTCTTTTTAAGAGGCGCGTCATTAGGTGGTAGTAACTTTTGACCATTCACGTTCACCACAGTAGCAGCTGCCGCATAGATAGATAGATGTACTTCTTCTAAGTCATCACAGTGTTCTAGGTGGCGTAAAAGAATTTCGTCCATCTGATGTATTATTTGATTGTATTTTGCATTTAGTAGAAGCTTTGGGAGCCTAGGCCTTTTTGTGGGGTCGCTAAATCGGTAGAAGCTTAAGGTGCTTAGAAAAAGATCATTCAGCTCTTTTTGCTTTTGGCTAGTTACGCATTCAGGTTCGATATGCGGTTGATCCTGAACTGACAAACGTGTAGGGGCTACTTCATCGTTTATGGCATTTTGGGATATCGCTCTACCAACTTCACGTTTCAATTCATCCGTTTCGGTCTGGGTTAGATAACCGTTTTTCACAATAGTCCTTTTTCTATCAACGATATTTTGCTCAGTTAATCCAAGTTCCGGGTGAATCTTTGAAAACTCTGTGTGGAGCTTACGTCTCCAACCTGTTTGTGGTAGGTCTTTGCAGTCATTAACGAGATAAAATGCTTTCATTACAGAAATGTTTAGCTCTCTGGTCCATTTTATACGTTGACCGCTACGTTTATTGGCCGCAGCATTCCGGGTGCCGGTGTGCAAACGGCAAATCTGTGTGACCTCGTCTGTTAATTCCACAGGATGTTCATCTTCATCGGTGGACCTATAATGTCGATCCCATGTATTTGGAGGATTTCGCATGATGACGACCTGGGTTACCTCCGAGGCTACAACCGGGGTTGCAACCTCACCCCTGCCGAGCGCGACACCACTACCGCTGGGGCTTGTGGTCTCGTTAACGCTGTTACGTTCTTCCGAGGCTAAATTAAAGTTGTTCTCCATAATTATTATGGGTGCGTTGTATCCCTTTTTTTTTAAACTCTAAGAGTCGGAATGCACATTCAGCGCATAGATATCGCTCAGCGCCAGCGGAAGGGAAACAAAAACCAACTGATGCTCAAGAAGGATTGCTGGCTGTACCGTCTATCCTTGGTGTTATTATTATTATTATTATTATTATCACTATTATTATTATTATTATTATTATTATCACTATTATAATTATTATTATTACTATTACTATTATTATTATTTACACAACTTTACTCCTCTGTGGAGGGTATTAACATTTCCCACAGGCTAACCACAAAGGAAGGAAATAGATCTGCAGTGGCTTTTTTACCGTATACGGTTCTCATCTCCTAAGACCCTACGTCCTACACGTTCCCAGCAGCGCAGCTTTTCCAGGCTCTTGTGTAGCTTTCTTGGTATCTCCTTAAGTAACTCCTATGATAATTGGTATTACAGACACCTTATCCATTTCCCACATGCGTTTTATTTCGTCGGAGAGTGGCAAATACTTTGATCTTTCTGCGTGGGTGGTTTGGATATTAGTAGGAAGAGGCACAACCAACTAACAATTATCACTCCTATTAGAGTTGCAAGAATGATTATACAGTATTCCTTAAACAGCATTGTATACTGCAAGAACATTAGCAAAACTCTCTTAGAACAGCTATACAAGCGGAATGGGCACACCTAATAGGACACTTCAGTCATTTAAGAGGTTGTATAAGGGCTGCAGGTAGCAGTTATAAAACAAAAGTGTAAGCCTCTTGCAGCCGCTATAGGACATTTGCGTCAGTGCAAGATTCAGTTTTTGTCAACTATACAACTCTACTCTGTTACGTGATTCTACTTTATTGCAACCAAACTATTTCCTATGTACTGTATAGACGAAGTGAAGAATATATAACTAACACATTACAGTCATCTTGTTTACTTACATATCGGCCATTGTGAATTTCATACACAGGTATATGATAAACTTCTACACTTTGATATAGGGCTATTGAATTACTTGCGCAGCAAATTCTATTGTGATTATAGTGCAAATTAGTTACCCAATTTCTACGGGCTTCGTATTTGATTCATATTTTGACAATGATCAAAATTATGTCTAGATTTTTAAGATGGAAAACTGAACTTATCTGCGTTAAATCTTCCACAAATCCTATATTTAGATACAATTACACTAATGTTTATCACTTTATATCTGCAATTTCGAACTGAAACATAATTATTTAATATTAAATAGAGGAATAAATGTTAGCCCAATATGGCGGGTGGTTGTGTACAATCATGGCATCGTCCATGTTGTCTTAGGTTATTAGAATATTTTGGTGTTGCCTGCAGGTGTTATACAACAATTTGACAAATGTCTGAAATGAAATACCGACAGGGTCGAATGACTTACCCAGAATTTGTACCAGATCTATATTTTCTGTTTGGACAGTTGATAAAACATTTTGAACCAATATGCATGAGTTGTTTGTTGTCTTAAAACATTGGTTATGGCATTTTAACAAAAATATATATTTAGCATATGTACACACAGACTTAACAGTTACTAAACAACAGTTGTATAAGTGCTTCCGTTGGGAGCAATTTGTTGGCTAAAGTAGTAAATTGCACAGCAAAAGAACAAGGCTCGGGTTTGTTATATAAACGTTACCATGGATGCCACAACACAACCATTTTGACTTACCTGCAAATATGCCGTATAAAATAGTTGTTTAATGTTTATGCAACAGTTAAAAATTTGCCCTATAAGGTGTTCTATAACTACGCTATAAGAATATTTTAAACACCTCATTTTAGAGCAAATATGTTGCAGAAAGCAAATTTGCATTCCATACAACATTAAGCCAGCATTTTGGTGTTCAAGCAACAACAGTAGAGAGCTTTTATGGCTGAACGGTTCTTTTACCAGAAGCTTATACCACACTATGTCAAGAATATTTTGTGAATGGGCCTGTCTGTTATGATTTTACGGTTCCAGTACAGTCTAGATGTCTCGGTTTCTATCATAGGTAGCGGGGTGTAACTACACTACAATAGGGCTGTAAACCAGTTTCTCCTAGATTCTTTTATCCAGAGCTTGATGAAGATATAATTTGGAGCTACAATATGATCTATGTGCTTGTCCTTTTCCCCACATATGCGACATGTGATATTTTCAATGTTCTAAGGCGTTATACGCTTTCGGTATAACTTTGTTGAGACTACCTGATCCGGGATTGCGGCTACGAAGCCTTCCGTCTTCAGGAAAAGATTACCTGATAGCAACCAGCCTTGGAAGCCTTCGCGTCAATGCTGTTGTCTTCTAGGCTGCTCCTATACCGATCATGTAGTGGCTTGGCTTTCCATTGGCAAACTAGATCCTGTATTGGAGTTACCTTTCCCTTAGGGTTGAAAGATGTTTCTGAAAGGTTTAGTGGTGTCAACTTCTTATCCGTCTGTGCTAATGGTTGATGCATTCTACTAGATGTGGCTTTTTAGAGAAAGTACTGGCGTAGATTGTCCACCTGGCGGTGATGTAGTGTAGGTATGCAAGGTATTTCTCTGCCTCCCTCATTTCGTGGTAAGTGGATCCATGAGGGTGGTGTCCACGGTGTTTACCGAATGCTTACCTGGTCGCCACATTAGGTTCGTTGAGTTCTGTGTCCGTCAAGTTCAGTTAGCCAAACGTGTAGGTAAGGACCTAAGTAGCGTAGGCGCAGAGAGCAAGTGCTGTATTACGAGCTGACGAACTTGTTTTCAGCACTCCCCTCAAACGTGTTCTATAGTTCTCCATCGTCTTTTGTTTTGTAGCTTTCTGGTCTATGCCGGGCTCTTGAAGATAACCTAAGTACCTCTACTGTTCATCTTGCTACATACTTTCCATTTTCCCTTGCCGTTGCCCCTGAGTGACTCCATTGACCTTTTTACCATACGACTGATCCTGCACTTGTCTAAGCCAAACAGCAAGTGATGTCACTACTGAATACAATTACACAATCCAGAAGCTTATGAAGATGCTCTTTGGCTTCTGCAAAAAGTTTTAGGTCATCCATGTACCAAAGATGTGAAATGCATTGTCACCTAACGATATTCCCTTCTTTTGGCAATTTAGCATTGTTGTTAACGGTCTTAGCGCTAAATAGATCCATAGCGGACTTGAAGAGTCTCCTTGAAATATTACTGTTTTTATGAGTACTTCTCCCTAGCCTAATTGTGTATCTTGGGTGTTGAGATAGAGCCGTGTCTTCCAATTTGCCATAGCATGTGCCAGAGATTGTTTGATGTGGCACTCAGTCCCCATTAAGGTCAAGTACTTCTAACAGCCAAAAGTGAAGAATACTGTCAAACGTTTTTTTTTTCTTCTTGGCATAATTAGTTATTGCAGAGTCTATAACAAGTTGCTCTTTACAGCCTCGAGACCCTTTTCGGTAATCTTTTTGCTCTTCGTCTTGTATAGTGTTCCGCTCTAGGTGTGAATATATCTTTTCAGCAATTATAGCAGCCAATACCTTGTAAATAGTCGGCAAACATGTGATTGGCCGATATTTTGTCGGATTGTTCGAGTGACCACCGCACTTTGGAATTAAATAAGTTATTTTCGTTGTTAAGAACTCTGACAGAATATCTGGCTGCGCTAAGACTGTGGTGCAACACTTAGCGAGTGGATCGTGTGCTGAAGTGGACGCTTTAAGCCAACAATTCTGAAGCTTCTCTGATCCTGAGGCTTTCCAGTTTATTAATTTTCGTAAAGTATTTACCACGTCATCTAAGCTAACTTTCCAGTCAAGCATGGTTCTAAAGGTTGAATTATTTGCTTTCTCTTGGCGGTATCATTTATACAATTATTATTATTATTATTATTACTATTATTATTATTATTATTATTATTATTATTATTATTATTATTATTATTATTATTGTCTAAACCATGGATAGAAGTGTTTTATGGGGTGTTATTTTCATCGCCAAGCCCTCCGCAGTATCCGCATGTCCCTAATAAATCGGCTTTCTGAAGCTGGATATATAATCGCTTATAGTGGATACCAAATAAAATCCGATGCACGTCATAGGTGATGTCATTCATAAAAATCATGGTTACCAACAGTTGACTACATTCAATGTGACATTTCTACTTGAAGTTTAAATTTCCCCGTCTCGATTCGGTTGGTAGTGCCGTGCAGAGAAATGTGAGGTTGCCACTTCTCATTTGTTGACATCAGTTGCCATTGTCCTTTGTCGTACTATTAGTTCTTTATTGTTTAGTTTGTGAGTTTTGCGCTATTTGAGCTTTGAAACGTTGCCTTGCCAATTAAAAGTTGTTCTTCTCAGAACAAAAGTTACTGTGAAGTGGTATAAAGTATCCAAAATGCCAAAACAACTTAACAGTCGGTGTAAAGAGCTCATATCAATTCTGGCAACAGCGCACAGCTCCAGATCGATGACGTGCATCGGGTTTTATTTGGTATCCACTATATCAAGCTGTAGTTTCTCTATGCTGTGGTGAGGTTTGTTTAATATCTCTCTTGTTGTTCCAATAACAACAGGCACAGTGACTACCTTCTCCATTTCTCTCATCTCTTTCAGTTCGTCAGCAAGTGGTAGGTATTTATTGACCTTCTCTGCGTGGGTAGTTTCTAAGTTTTGTGGAACAGGTACTGCTATGTCAGTGATAAATGTGGTCCGTGTATTTTTGATTGTTAGGATAATGTCAGGATATTATTAGGAATTGGTCTATCTGTTATGACCTTCCTGTTCCAATATAGGCGGCAGGTCTCCGTTTCTCGTTCTGGTGAACGACTACACCCCTTGTATGGTTTTCTTTCATGTGGTGACATAATAGTGCCTTATAAATAATTTTTTCAACATCAAAGAAGAACATCTTGCTGCTATGTGGTCAATTCCCTCTTCTTTACTTCCACATATCCGACATTCCGCGTTTGGTACATTGTGCTTCAAAATGCGCTTTTTACAAGGTCTTGTTGGCACTACTTGATCTTGAATAGCACCAATGAATCCTTCCGTCTCTTTAAATAGGGTCCCTGACTGTAACCACGCCTGCGATGGTTCTTGTCAAATACGCAGTCGTCTATTCGATTCCTATAGCGTCCATGTAATGGTTTAGATTTCCATTATTCGATGAGGTCGGTGGTGGACTTTAACACTCCTGCAGGGTTGTAGGTTCTATTAGCAAGATTCAGCGGCGATAGGTTCTTGCCCACTTGAAGTATAGCTTATGTAAGTCAGATGTTGTTGACTTTTCTAGGAAGTAATTTCTTAGATTTTGTACCTGCTGATGGTGCCTAGATACTTGGTATTCCTCTGCCCCCTTCGCTTCTAGACAGGTGGAACCTTTCAATAGCGCTATGGGGGTGATATGCGTGCTGCTTCCTGAAGGCAGATCTAGTCTTGATATCAATGTCTTTTAATTCGGTTTCAGTCCATTGTATTATACCAAACGTATACGTGAAGACCAAAGCGATATATGCATTCGCAGCGGCTGCTGTGTTTTTTGCCAAGAGCTCTGAGTTAGCTATTGCTCCAAGCTTTCCAAGGTAAGTATTGATAACCTGCTGTTTCATTATTTTATGGTCTATACCTAGAGCTTGTAGATATTCCAAGTATTTATCCTATCATGTGCTTCCATACCGGGTAATGTACCCTATATCTCTTGTAATTCATAGCCTTCATGCTCCTTCCATTTACCTTTCATCATGCAGTTAATTTTGCATTTTTCCGGTCCCAGTTCCATTTGTATATCCTTGCTAAAGTTTCTTACACAGTCAAGGAGGTTGTTGAGATGCTCCTTCTTTCCTGCAAACAGCTTGAGGTCGTTATTATTATTATTATTTATCTAACTCACTCACAGGCTTCCCTGGGTTAAGAGCGCTGGCACATCGGTTTTGAAACAAGATGGCTTCGATGCTGATGTTAGAAACATCTTCCCGCCTTAAACTCTTCGGATTACACTGCATGTGTCCAACACGACCGACTATTGCATGGGTAAGTATAATTCAAACGGTAATCCTACTTGTTGCAGTGATGTTCTTAATTTTTTAGGTATTTCTCCAGTTGCTCCGATCACAATGGGGATGGTGACCACTATTTCCTGGTCTCAAATCACTCAAAGGTAGGTATTTATTGATTTTTTCTCCATGTGTCTTTTTAGGTTGGCTCCCAATGGCATAGCGAAATCTGTTTTGTTTTCATTTTTTAGAGTAAGCACGATATCCGGAATATTCTTACTTATCGGTCTATCAGCTATAATTTTTCGATTCCAGTGGAGCCCGGTTTGTTCATCTTCGTACACAGCAGGCTGCTCGTATAAATAGTTATTTATTATTATTATTAGTAATTACTAATGTTATCATTACTATCATTACTATTATTACTGTTATTACTACTATTATTACTATTATTATTATTATTATGATTATTATTGTTATTATTATTAATTTACTTGTAGTCGTTTGCAGTGGTTTGATCTAGACATACATCGGTGTCCCTCGCACATACATCTGCAACAGGCAACATGTGCGGACGTTAGTTTGTGTAAGCTTTAAGACATACGTTTTTTATATCTGATTCACGATCCTGAAGAGCCTCTCATGAACGTATGAGTCTTCCACATTCCTGCACAGTCAGCATAAAAGGCTCTTGTCATGGGCGTGCGATTTGAGTTTACCTCTCCGATGAAAAAAACGTAGCAAGTAGAATGTCGACCCTCTGTTTCACACTAGGCTTGTTCAACTGAAACCCATATTTGATCCAGAAAAAATGTATTGGCAAATATATCTACAAATAAGTTCCACTACGATTAAGGCCATATCCCATTCTTGTGACTGCTGCTTGAAGACTTCTTTTACGGTATTTTGTACTTCTTCGTCTACTGAAAATGCTTACCTTTAGACGCCTTTTTCAATGGCCCAAAGATGTAAAAATCGCAAGGCGATAGATCGGGACTATAGGGCGGATTCTCTAATATCCTAATATCATTTTTTGTAGCGCTTCCCTGGACGTTTGCATCTTATTGCTTGGTCGAGATTGTTCAAATTGTTCAAAGTTCAGTATACAGGTTTGCATTGATATGGACTCTAGGTTCTTTAATCTCTACGTCCAAAAAGACGTTAACATAACCTAGCCTGCGGAATGATGAATTTTTAACCTTCTTTGGTGGAGGAGAATTTGTGTGTTTCCATTGTATCGATGACAGCTTACTGGATCAGTCAAAATAATGACACCGAGGTTCGTCGCCAGCAATTATTGACGAAAGAAAGTCGTTACCGTTTTGCTTGTATTCCGTGAGATGTTGCAAAGATAAGCAAGCATTAGATTACTGAATAATGCGTCTTCGTATGAGAAGTTTAAGCCTCAAATTTTCTCAAAAGTTCTTTTTTGATTCTTGTCAATATCTCAATTATTGAAGAATATATGCTGTTTGAAGAAAATCATTAGAATCATAGCCATAATGATTTAATTTAAAAAATTACAGTGACAACATTGGTAAGAAAACTATGCGAATCATAACCATAAGCAGCTTGACTTAAAAAGTTACAGTGACATCATTGGTAATCAGAAATTGTTATGAAAAACGAGTACTACCTCCCCGGGCTTGAATAACAGCTATCATCCTCTCTGGTATAGATTCAACTAAACCAGCTATTGTGTCTTGGGGTATTTGCTCTCACTCGTTTATCAGCGCCTATTCCAACACAGCCACAGTTTGAAATTCTCCATAGTTCTGCCTAAGCCTTCTTCCCACTGTTTGTCACATGTGCTCAATAGAGTTGAGCTCCGGACTCCTTGACGGTCAGTCTAGTACTTGAATTCCAACATCGTTGAGGTATTGCCTTGTCATTCTGACTATATGCGGCAGTACATTATCTTGCATTAGGAGAAAATTTTCTCCTATAAGGGGATATGAGGAACCACACTCTCTAATGTCCATGTCGGCAGTAAGGTGTCGTCCTCGTAGCGAACAAGATCCGTGCGGGATTCCAAAGAAATACCACCCCATACCATCACTCATCCACTACAAAATTGAACTCTGTGAGCAAAACAACTTTGGGCATGGCGTTCTCCACGCCTTCTTCACACACTTTGGCGACTACCAGTTGAATATCTTGTAAAACGAGACTCGTCTGTAAAAAGAACGTTTTTCCAGTCGTCCATATACCAATCTGCATGAGTTCGAGAAAATGCCAAGCGTTGCCTTCGATGACCTACATCCAATAGAGGACCTGTAGCAGGTACTCTCCAATCTTCGAGTCAAAACTGTAGCAGAAACTGTCCCTTCTCGAAGAGCTTGAAGTCTCAGAAACCGATCTTCAACCGCGTTTGTTGCTTTCTGTCCTCCCTGTCCAGATCTTCTTGAGTAAGGACAAGTTTCTCAAAGTCTTTGTATCGCATCGAATACCGTACTGCGTGGAACGGCAAGCCTTTCTGCGATATACCGAATAGGACGACCATCACCTTGTAAGCTACAGCTTGCGCTGCCGGTGTCATTTTTGTTCAGTATGCTTGACAAGAATCTTTTGACATGAGATAAAAATAGTAATAGACAGCCTACTTTCAATTACCATCTCTTATTTATGGCTATGATTAGCATGATTTTCTTGAAAACAGCATATATTCTTCAATAATTGAGATACTGACATGAATAAAAAAAGGGCTGTTGAGAAAATTTGAGGCTTAAAATTCTCGTACGAAGACACATTATTCAATAATCATTGAATAATAATTACGCCCTGCATAACAACAAACATTTTGAATTTTCTTGCAAGATTGACAGTCGATAATGATGACAAGAAAATTACACACATCTTAGCGAAATTGATGCAAAGGTTAAAAAGTTTGAACAAAATTTTGTTTGGTTAATTTGCGTGGCAGTGTATATAGACGGACTGTTAACAACAAACGCGATTTTTAGGTCACAATAAAACATCGCAGTCAAATGACAAGAACTGATCAGTGTCACGTTTACAACACACCAGGTAACATTGCATTTCCTACGGTAACCTGACCAAAGATAAGTTTCAATTGAACAAGCCTCTTAATTCATGAAAGTGAACAAGAGCAAATAGCAGTCGCTTTAAGAATACGCTTTAGTAGTTTGTAACTTAGCTTAGGAAATCTAAGCAATTTTTCATGGTACGATGGGTCAATCTCGTTACTTATATTGTATGACATTGCAACTTAACCGCCAAAAATCGTGAAAATAACTATAATTTAATCCGCTTGTATCAACGGGTGACAAATAAATTAGACTTGAAAACCTTTAAAGTTCAAATAACACCGAACACCCACTTCCCCGATAGGAACCGAGTGATCTATGAGCCAAACCAATTGCGGTTCGCTCACAGATCGCTGTGTTTCTGATGTAAGCCGATAATGTACCGATAATGTACTTATGTCAAGCAAAAGTTCAATGAAGCCGACCGGTGGATTTCAAAGGCATTCCACGCAGGGTCCTCTTTACTGAACATTTCCTAATCATTTTTCTCCCCTTTTAAAAGAGTAAATTCATCGCGAAGGCCGAGTGCTCTGCTTCAACCTGATAATACTTGCTTATGCAAATCAGAGTGTATCGCAAAGTGTGTCGAGGTGGTAGATACAAGTCAAGGGGGGCTTGGAGGTTGAAAATGGTGGATGTTGGGAGGTAAGGGGGTACCCCCGAGTCAAGGTGCTGAATAAATTCGCCGCCTGTTATCTTCTCCTTACCAGCAGCACCTCCAACACCTGCAAGGCAAATATTTGACTTCCACTTTCACGCGCCACGCGAGGCGGTCGGGAAATCTCGATGAATATTGGACCATGGAAAAAGGAGTACTTTGTCGCAGAAATGTAACTACAAAATTTACGGTGTAACAGTTAGTCCGGGAGTCCGTAGAGAGAAGGGGTTTTCCCAAAGCAACACTTCTGGAAGACTATCCTACTACTACTACTTTTGAATCCTTGAACACTAAAGGATGATGGACCAGCGAAGACCGTGCTCTTTGTGAGGCCAATTATTCAAACAAAATATATTATTGTAAGTATTTAACGTTTTATCTTAATGAAAGCTTATGTGTAGCTTAAGTAATATGAGCAAATGTTATGATTACAACTTTAGTTTTAAGTTCATCATATTGGCCTTGTATGGAGCCTTGTTCCATGGAGTTTATTGAAACTTAAATTCAATAAATAATGATGGTTAACTACATAAGTAACATAATAAAATATAGTGTTATTAATTTATTCGTCTCATTTATCCAGTAAATAAAAGACTAATATCTGTGTATTTGTTGTGTTGCAACCATTTCTACATTTTTCTCCCAAAAATTCATACTGTTCACAGTGGTTGCAATTTAGCGCAAAAAACGCAAGGGAGGAGTCAAATTTGACTTGCTATTTTATATTAAAACGTAGTATTATAGTATATTATCTAAAGCCTTTTGTTGTTATTTGTATCAGCTGGCATCTGTCCTGGTCATTATATTGCGAACAGAAGTTTGTTTTTGTCATAAGTAGTGTTAAGTGTTTAATTCTTTTAAAGGTGTAGAAAGTTACAACTGGCAACATTAGAAATACTGTCAGCTTTTTTCGGTATGAGGAGGTTAAGAAATTGTGCAGTTGTTTGCAGGTTTTGAAAATTTGAAGGTTTTTCAACAGTTGGTCTCAACACATCATACGAAACAGGTGCTTTTATATGCCCTGTCAATTTTTATATTTTTTACGATCACTTCATTGGAGTTATTATAAAAACGGCTTCCATGTAAGCATCTGACAAGAGACTTGACTTGTAGTATCATCACTTTTCGGTCAGACAGTAATTTGACAGCAGTCCGCATATCTAACATTTAAGCCATAGCAGATCTCTGTGGAATACTCGCCTTAGTATTGTGAGATAGAGAACAGACTCTCAACTATGAAAGACTAGCTGACCCGACAGACGTTGTCCTAACTTAGCTATGAACCAAGATGAATAATGAATAGCAAAAGGGTAAATATATGGAATGTAGGTAATTGTATAGCGAAGTGTTTGTGCCGCTATGTGGCTAGCAAAATACGTTGGCAAGTTACCTTGAATGGAGGCATCAAATTATGTCAAATGAATTTTGTTGCGCCAAATGACGTCATTTGAAAGCAATTATTGTATTGCTGTATATGCGTCAAAAAAGAAGAATGTGGCCCAAAACAATGAATGTGATGGCTCTGGTAGTGGCACAGTGCAGTGTGGACTCACAACGTTCATTGATCCAATAGCAACGATTTGTTGTGAACTGTAATTGATTGCCACGTCATAATTGAATGCAGCTCGATTGGGATTAAATGCGATACTTCTACGTTGTTGAGTTTCAGTTCTACGATCCCGTTCACCTTCATTTCTCGCTTCTCGTTGCTAGTCAGTTTGACTTCTTCGTATATATCATTGACCTGCAGCATTGCGAGCTCTGCGACCTAGGTTGGTAGGTCTAATTGGTGGTATTTTGAAGAATCACAATTTTAATATAAAGCGTGATTGCGATGAACTAACTTCCACTCTTGTTAATTATTTTTGAACAAATACTGAACAAACTAAAAACTGGATAAATGCTCTAATCGAACGGACTGTGCATTACTAATTAAATAAAACAATATGTTTTAATCGATAAACACTGTTTAACAATAATATGAATTTGCGGCGTGCGAGCTGTCAAGTTCAAAATGGTAGAGTAGTGGAAGTCAATTAAGCATTTTTATTCGTTAACTGACAAAGATAACAATTGGGCAACACTGCACTCTTTTGAAGGGGCCACAAAGTACGGACGGTAAAGAAATATAAGTTCAAAAACGAAAGCACCCTGTTTTCATAAGCAATTTTCTCCCACATACCTAACTGTCAATATCTGTTGGAATAAAGGTGGCAGAGAGGAGAGTCTGTCTGTTTTGGTACTTGAGATATTTCTTCCGCTGTGCGTGCTCCATGCTCAAGCAAAAAGTCAAAGGCGCGTAGCTTAAATAATCATTAGGTTTTCAATGATTTCTCAATTTTCTGCGCAATTTTCTTGATTTTTATTTCCGTAAGAACCTTCTATACAGCATTTGGAAATTAAAAAAAAAAGATGAATGAAATCGGTAAAGTCATTCTCAAGTTATGACGTGACCACGCGAAATAGGGATTCATTCTTATATATACATAGTAGGTCGACTCTGCACTTCCTACGCATCACCGTAATAATTAGGATCTCTAAAAGTTTAGCCCTCTGAGAGAAAAAAAAATAGTGACGAAAAGAGGAACTAAATGGACCAAGTCAATCACACACGCCCATACAGTTAGTCCATAGACATTTTGTCCATACTTACCGGTAGTTATCGTCCATTTACCATCGTTGCTCATTTTTATAACGTGAGATGCGGTAGACCAGCACACCGCGGTAGACCAGTACACCAGGCGGTGAACTGAGATGGCAGAAGGAGATGCTGATCGAAAACATTTCTCTGTCATTCTACATTTAAGGACAAATGCACGGGGAAAAGGTGAGTAGAATTTTCCGGGTGTGAAGGGTATACATATATTTACTCAAAAAAATGAGACATCCCCGCCAACCACTTACAACCCTGAAATCCGAGTCATTAGCTCCTACAAAAATGTTTATGGAAAAGATAAAACTTAAAAAAACGAAGTTTGAGAAATTCTTATTATTTTTTGTTATTTACCCTGGTTCTTTCGACACTTAACTGATTTTTAAAAGTGGCAAGGCTTTTTTGTCGTTGGCAGAGTAGTGACCTTGTGTGAAAATGTCATCCAAATCCGAGCCGTACTTGCCTAGTTATAGACGGACCGAGGATTAGCACACAGACAAGCAGACGAAAATGAGTGACATCATTTTTCGTGATGTACATGTCGTATAGCATCCAGCAAAAAGTAAACATATAAAAGGCCCGACTGCAGTATCGGAAAATAATGAATTCGTAATTGTGGTACCTCAAATCTCAAAATCCATCAGTCCGTTTGGTTATCACCCCGTGAAGCAGAAATTTCAAGGTTGAACTACAATATCCGCCATTTTGATCTCACAAATTTTGTGAATTAGCGGTGTTACTCAGGCTGACGACACGAATATGGTCACATCGTATTCCAAAATACATAAAGTCGTTTGAGTTGTAGCCCGATATACAGGATTTTTGAACTTGAAATTTCCGATTAAATTCCGCCATTTTGATTTTATAAAATTTCAATATAGCCAGTGTCATTCGCACTGATGAGCTGGTTCCAGCAACACCTCATGTCAAAATACATCATGCCGTCTAAGCTGTAGCCTGTGAAATAAAAATTTGTTATTAAAATCTGAAATTTTGTCTTCATGAAAATTTGAAGAAGCACCCGCATTGGTAAAATGAATTCAGCAATACCTCATACGTCATAATGCATCAAGTCGTTTGACCTGTAGCCCGTGAAATAGATTTTTTGGATACATAGACAAGTACACCCATACACACGCGCGAAAATCTCTACCCTCCTTCTGAGGCAGTGGGAGAAAAATTATCTTAAAAATTGCGAGCAGCATGCAAAATCCTCCAGCATGTCCGCAGATGATCCTCCAGTAAAATGTTGAGTAAAAGCATGACACTGAAAAATTGATGAGTGACTAACTTGTACATTTAAATAACTATTCCACATGGTTGACTTCAAGGGTCAATTTTAGGCCCGTGGACTTTCATTCTTTTTGTAATTGACCTACCATCTTACATCACTGCAAGTAACACAACACTTAACGCTGAGGGTACAACCAGTTCTTTATGCTGAAATCCCGGAGGAACTTTAGACCAAGAAGGTAACAATAGCAATAGAGTCCACATCTTTGTGTAAAAGAAAACCCCTGATAGCGAATTCTGGCAAAACTGAATTCATGCTCTAGATCTACAGCAAAATTGATGATTTAGAAATCCTTATCAATTCTAAAACTGTTACCATAAGTGACACAACAAGATTTCTTGGACATGTTGACAGCGATATAAGCTGGTCTAGTAACATCGATGATATTTGGTAGAAATTAAGCACATATCAAGGATGTCTGGATATTAGTCATTTATTGAGCATCTATTTTGCAGTGGTATATTCCATGCGAGTATTTCTTGTTCAAAAGAGAACTATTCTCCTAATGTCTGGCTTAAGACCTATGGAATGGTGTCGGCGATCATTCAAGACTTATAAGATTACTTACTCTGCCATCGGTGTACATTTACAAATGCAAAAACTTCATTGAATGTATATCTAAAAAACTGGGATACACATCAATATAGTACCAGAAGTAACCACCCATTAAGATCTATCAAGTATAATACTACTTTGTATGAAAGTGTGAAACTTTACAACTCGTTGCGAGCATACAAAAATGTTCTGAAAATGATACTACATTCAAAAATTAGTTAAATGAGTTATTGTTACACAGCTGCTTAAATTCTGTTTCCAAAACTTTTTGATCGTTAAATTGTGTTCTATGTGTCTCTGTAATGTTTAGCTGTATGTTTATGTGTTCATGTGTGTGCAAAAAATGTTTTAACAATCGATATAAATACTTGTCTTAACCTATTTACTCTATTATGCTGACATATCCAACATATGTAAAGATTTGAATGATGAATAGATTTATTAAAATTTTGTGTGAAAGTATGATACTCGGAAACCGTTATTAGTTAGCTTTCAGTTTAGGTAGGTTATAAAGGAGGAATTCAGGAGAACAGTAGCTGTCCTATGCACTAGTTATATCAAGTAGATATGGCACAGGATATAAATCAGAACATCTGTTACAGCTCCACGAGTCACGAGCGCTTGTCTAATGGTCAGCAGTTTTCGATAGTCACCCTTCGTAGCTCTAATTTTGCGATTTTGCGGAATTTCCACTAAAATAGCACTAACTAGAAGACAATTTCACGTTGTAATTATTCCAGATTTGGTAAGAGCACCGCATCGACATCAGCTACTTCCCTTTTCATGACAGCTTCATCGGGTGTTATAAAGTGCAAAGCTCATAGGGCTTAAAATACGAGTCGCATAAAATAGATAATTGTACAGTTGCCCCAAAGTGGACAAACTTAAACAGTATCGTATCTTGGAATGTGAAAAGGTAACTAAGAAGTCACTAAACAGTTGAACTGGTTGAATATGTCGATATAAAATAATATTCATTATGCTATACAGGGTTATCCAAATTAAGTGTCCACCATTAGTAACTTTGTTATTAGTGAAAATACAAAGTTGTTTGAATTAGCAAACTAGTAGCATTTTTAACGCTGGTAAAAATGAGAAATAAAAAAAAAACAATTGAGAGTCGTTATTTTGATTTTTTTCAGTAAAATAACATTTTTTTAAGTGGAAACCACTGTATATTATATTTTTTTCTGTTAAAGCATCAAATTTTAAACAAAAAAGCTTACAATAACTTTTCTCCTAGGTTACAAATTGTTGAAGTTATGGCCTCCAATCTGAAACAATTAAATTGTATCGACAAACTTTATTTTCAACATCAACTTATAATCTTACAAAATACAATAACAATTTTTTTTAAAGAAGATGCTCGAAAACACCACCTTGTTCTTCAATACGTTTTTGGGCACGTTTTTCAACTGCTCGAACTGTCTTAAGTATGGTCCTACCATCTATCTGGGTTATCTTTTCCCTAACTGCAGTCTTTAACGCGTCAAGGTTATCGTACCTTCGCTTGTAAATTTGGTTCTTTAAGTAACCCCACAAGAAGTAATCAAGTGGGTTTAGATCTGGTGATCTGCGAGGCCACTGTATTGGGCCATTTGTTCCTATCCACTGATCATTAAATTAGAAAATGATAAGTACCTCTGGAGTTGTGGGCAGGTGCGCCATCTTGCTGAAAATGCAGATGGTGTCTACTTATAAGATCCAATTCGTCTAAGAAATTAGTCAGAATTTCTGACATAAATTCCACATATCTTTCACCAGTTAGGGTTCCCTCATAAAGAACGGGCCAACAATTTTGAACCAATTATACCGCACCAAACGTTGAAACTGAAACGGACTTGTGGGCCTCTTGGATGTACTAACAAAAGATTTTCTCTTGACCAATAATGGTGGTTTTTTCTATTAAACATTCCAGAATTTGAAAAATTTGATTCATCTGTCCATAAAAGGTAACGAAAGTTATTTACATTTTGGCGACAGAAGCTAAGATACCAATGGCAAAAAACAAGTCTTCTCTCTGGATCCCCTGCCAAAAGCGTTTGAACTGGTCGGTACTTATACGGAATAAATTTGTATTTTTTTAAAATCCTTTGAACAGTACCATAACTGAAATTAGAGTCCTTGAGAATATCTGCTATTGAATTCTCACGATAAGCTTCAAAATATACAATAACTGCAATTTCCGTGGCCTCGCTTATTATGAATTCTTTTTTTGCCCTTGTTTTAACAAAAACATTTTCGTTGCCCCTAAATTTTCGATAAAGTCTCAGAAAATATCGTTCATACGGTTGAATGCGAGCGCGATATAATTCACTGTAGTATTCTCTTGCTCTCAAGGAGGATTTTCTGCACACTAAATAGCATTCTAACATATCACACTTTTCTTCATGGGAGAACATTTTTCTTTAAATTAATGACACAATAAAGCTTATAAACAAGTATTTACACTAATGTTTGACATTATTTGATTTTATCATTGTTTTCCAAAGCCTTCTAGTTGCGAGTATGTCCAGTTTAACAATTTGTCGCTTATCTTAATGCTGTCAAATCGCGAACGCCATGTTGTTTTCATAGCCGTCTTAATATTATAATACTGCAAATAATTAAAAATATTTATCGTTATTTTGACTTTATTTTTGACTTTAGCGGAAAAGTCATTATGAACTTTTTTGTTTAAAATTTGATGCTTTAACAGAAAAAAATATAATATACAGGGGTTTCCATTTAAAAAAATGTTATTTTACTGAAAAAAATCAAAACAACGACTCTCAATTGTTTTTTTTATTTCTCATTTTTACCAGCGTTAAAAATGCTACTAGTTTGCTAATTCAAACAACTTGTATTTTCACTAATAACAAAGTTACTAATGGTGGACACTTAATTTGGATAACCCTGTATTTCCAAACTATTACATAATTCGGATCCTTCATTTTTTAAAGCAAAGCTCATATTTAACTATACATTTTCATAAAACTTTATAATCTCATAAATAACTTATCTATTGTGAAGTCAATCGACTATTAAACATCTTGATTTTAATTAATTCAACAAGCATATTAAAAAGTCGTCTTTGATGTTCAAGTTTAAATTACCTTTTAGTTTATGAAGTTGTTCAGTGCATTTTAGGTCTATTTATTATTTGACTGGAACAAGCAAGCTGAAGTTATGGACGATCAGATTGACATTTGACAACTTTAAAGATTGCGGCTGGCCGCCATCAGGTATTTTTTTTATTGTAATGAGACGTCGCTCATTTTGAACATCGTCATGAGTACTTTAAACCCAGGAAATAAACTCACTAACTAACGTTTGTGCTTATTGAAGCGCTCATAACTCAAGAACTAAGCATCAAAACATTATAATATATACTACTATCGATTGACTTTCAATTTTGTTCTTTTGGAAGGGCCTATTCTAAAGTGCAGCAAAACATGAAATACTTAGTTTGAGAAAATCGAATGTAACATACGAGTATATATCCAGATAGACACTTCCAAGAAGAAGGTTGATATTACGAGCTATAGCACTTTGTTGTTTCGTTGTTATGACAGACTTTCACACTTTAGCATCCTGGCAGCTCGCTAATTTCAAGGATATTAGTTCGTATCTCGGTTGAATGTAGAGGAGCTGCAAAACGAAATATCACGTGACCCCCTTTTCCAATTTAAAAAACATTCCAACTTAGCGCCCAGTTGCAATCTTGGTGTTATCAACTGCCACTTCCACATAAAAATACAGTATTCATGCACCAATTTCATTACACCAAATCTCAGCTTGATTACCTGACCCATTCGAAAATAAGTGAGGTCCCCCTTTCTCAATAGCACTGTATATCCTCATATTCCAGTATATCATATAAATCCAAGTATCAATTCTCAAAGTTATTTAACAAGCGCAAGAAGATGCTCGTAAAGTGATTTTCATTTCAATTTTGTAAGAATATTTTGTTAAATTGCTTTCAATATTCTATATATTGATAGTGTTTCAAAGGTTAAGTTGGAAAAGCTTGTCGTTAAGTTTCGCCCTAAATAAAAATCGTTACATTATTATTTTAATGTACGTTTTGTAGTTTGAGTTACTTTGGAAAAAATATCAATACTGTCCACGAAACGTAATATGAAACACTGAAATAAATGATTAATGTACTGATGGTATTTCTAATAGTGTTCGTTACATACAAACTGAAATACGTTTATAAAGCAAAGCAGTTGTTATGTTCGGGCTAATTCGAATATAAACGTATAAATTTCATTCAAACGTGCGCATAAAATGTATTTAACATGACTTTCAAATTAATTAGCGGGAAAATTAACGAGATATCTGACAAAGATAATGCATACAGATGGAATATATACATCAGGAAAATCCTGTTTTTACAGGGTTACTGGTAATTTGCCGTATTCTTTCCAGGGCGTGTTGGGGGTCCCAAAATGAAACAACGTTTACCCTATACAGGGTGACTTTGAAGTTTAGTCATTAATTTTCAGATAATGATGTAGAAGGAAAATAAACCAAAATATGTGTGTAAAAATAAAAAAAAAATTAAAAAAAAATGTTACCTTGTCTTATAAAGTATCCTCCCGACAAGTATTTCAGTGCGGATCTGTATTTGATCGTGCCGTCTTGGAGCACCGGCATGCCCTCCCCTGTGAGGTCTTAAGTCACCTGATTCACGAGCCCTTTGTACTACATTAACAAAGGGATGAGGGGTTGGTTGCACTCGATTGGGAAACCGATCCGCATAAATCCGTGATGCCGCGTAAATAAGAATCATGTCCACAAGTTCAGCATTTTCGTCAACATGGGCCATTTTCGATTTCGTTGAGCTACGCGACAGACACCACTATTCACTCACGCGTTACCGACTGACACTGACTGTATACAACTGAATAAAATAATTGTAAAAACATCGTTCCAAATTCGTTCGCTTTTTTGTTTCCGATGCGATGAACCGATAAGGCGGATTGTATCCGTTGTTGCCAAACACGAGCACATAATATTATTATTGAGACAGGGCGGTACTCAAACTTCCAAAGGGCTATAACTTTGTTACTTTAATTTTACCAGAAAAATGGTAAAGGAAAAAACATTTCTTTTGATCAGATCTACTCACTGTTAAAATAAATGACTCAACTTCGAAGTCTATATGTATGATCAAAAATCCATAGCCCCCGAAATGTTTCGGTTTCTACAAAATTAGGAATTTGAGCCTAAATGATGAAAAAACTATGTAAGAAATGCTTCGATCTATTTTCGCATTTTGAATTCAAATTACGCTAGTACATCCATTAAAACTGTAAAAATACTACACATAATAAAATATCACATATTCTACAAAATAAACAAGTTTTTGTTTTTAGTTTTCCTTGTGTCTAGCTCTGAAATGTTACTACGTTGGGCATAAAAATTCCTAGAAAAACTTCTCTCGGTATAGAGAGCTTTCCAATAAGGTACTGAAATGTCAGTATCAGAGCGTATAATTTCAAGCAATTTACACCAACTCGTAAGTATTTCAAATACGTATATTAATTTTTCGAAAATCTTGTAATAGGTAGGTATGGTAGAGCCAAGAGAAGACAATTTGTGAAATGTCTTTATAATTCGCTGGTCGGCTCTATTAACCTTGGGAGTCCTATAGTCGGGAAGTCGTTCAAACTTTTTTACAGCATCGCGTGCTGATATGATGCGATAAAAGCTAGTCACATATTACATATTTTGATGCTTAAAAACAAACTTGCAGGCTAGTTTCTAACATATCATATCAGTACGCGATGTAACCAAAGTTTGCGTTTGGCTGTTGGACTATTACTAGTTCTTAAATAAAAACAGCGATCTATGAGCGGACCGTTCTTGGTTTGACAATTTGCTCATAAATGGCTCTGCATATATTGAGTCGGTGTTGCCAAACTGCTGAAAGATGTTTAAAAAACGCTACATTTATAATCAGCTGAATAGAGTTCAGTCCTCTTCACCGTCAGACTAAAAAGTCGTGCAAAGTAGATGTATGTCATATTGACTGACGATTAGTCAAATAAGCAATTTGAGATTTGCTAGTGTAATATTCCGCTTAGGGCCCCAAAAGTTAAATAGCTATTTGGTTGCTTACAGGCTTTAAGAATAGCTCCTCTTGCAAATGAGTCTTTTATAACTTCCTAGAGTAAATAATATATTTCGTAGGCTGCAAACCATGAATAAATATACAAGAACACGTTTTTTTTTCAAAAAATGCACTCACTCTAAGTGATTGAATTTATCCAAAACGGATAATCTTGCAATACCCCATTTATCTTCAACTAAATCGGAACAGTATCTGTTTAGACGCAATCCGCTGTTTTGTGGTTACATCTCTTATCTCTCAGTCGCAGAAAATTTTGTGATGTCCAATGATTGGAACACGGTGATAATGGGTCTCTTGAATAAAAAAAAATTGCATTGGGAGTAACACGACTACAGGAACTTGTTAGGTACTTGTTTCAATATTATCATAAATAAAGCACATTTTGTTTATGCCACTGGACAAAAATTCGCCGCGTCAATCAAGGGACAAAATAATGGATAAATAACACGGTATGAGGAAAAATTAAATTAAGTTAAAACTAGAATTATTGTTATCTACTTCCGCTACATAGTAGTGCATGCCATGTAAGTCCTTGGGGCGGTTTATTTCATTTTCTTCGAAAGTCATCGTATATATTTGCACATGTTATGTAGAACCGCACAGAAAACAATAATTTTCGGAACTTTCGCCAAAGATACTTTCACTTTATCATTTAAAATGGTAAATCTCTGTTTCGGCTGCCCAAGTACCCTCTCAATTGCGACTATTCTGCGAGAAGGCAAAAACTACCTCGAAATCTAGCCATAATTTATATATATATAATAATTGAACTTTGTTTCCAAATCCTGGTATCGTGAACGCTTCCAAGCTACACTTGTAATCACTTCATTTGCATTACGTTACTTGTACATTTAGGGCCGATTTCACAATCTAACAAACCATTATTTTGCAGCAATAGAGTACGCGAACCAAACATTTAGTCAAATACACTCAATCAGCCTCAAGATCTCTCCGTCAAATTTTTGGCAGCAAATAGTATCAAAGTATTCAAAACAAAACACTGTAAAATATGAAGTGACAGGTTGCCGCTAAAATGTTTTCAGATTGTTAAATATTATGAAATTATATAAAACAGCCAAAATTTAAAATTAATGCTTGGTGTCTGAGTAAAATTCATGTTTTTCAGTTTAGCTGAAGGTTTCTCCATGTTTACTGCAATCCATATATGATTATATTAACTCAAAATCACATACTGTGTGTTAATAGTTTATCCTACATTTGCAAACTTGTACTTCCAAACCCTTACATGAAAAAGCTTTTACACTCAACTTTTTGTTAGGTGTTGCGTTTCAACACATTCAGAGACTTCTTTCCAATTCCTCAACGACATTTTGACACCACTGATCTGAAACTGTTCAAGATTTCATCATTCATACATTAATTGCAGTTGCAATTTTTTGTTTTGATTTCACTGTATAATCAGTCGCACCATCGGTGATACACTCAACACAACCACGTATGGGGGTTAGTGCAGATTTAACGTGTAGGTACACGACAGTGTAATATGTAATTCTGCACAAGAAAGATCTTGGAGGGAGCACTTTTTATATAGGGAAAATCCATTTTTCACAAATAACACAAGTGACCACAAAACATAGACTACAATTAAGTTGGAGAAGGCGAATAGACCAAAGAAGGATTGACAATACATTTGCAATCACTGGAATGCATTGGAACGGTTAAAAAATATAAATTGAATCGTTTCTACGTTATCTCGACTGACAGACTGGAATAACTGCTCCGTTTCTGTACACATCGCCCTGTATAGGGCACTGATAGCAGCTGTCCCGTAATTTCGATCTGGAAAATTTTTTAGACGAAAAGCGAGATAACCGAGGTATTTACTATGGAAACTGACCCAGGGGGGTCAGGAAATGGCGCTTCCACCATGGCAATGGAGATGGAGTCGAAGGAGCAGACCATAGAAGAGCTGAGAGCCGAATTGGAGATGGTTCGACAGGAGCTGTCAAAAAAGGACGATGATAAGAAGACCAATAAAAGATTGATGATCATCGAAGCCCAGCAGCGGACAATTACCGACCTAACAGTTAAATTAGACCTCCTACTGAAAACCCAGGTACCTTCCCATCTAAATATTACAAATTCTTCCCAAACACTTCCCAAAAATCCCAGTAAAGACAAAGCTGTCAATCTTAAGAGACCGTTAAATAATTCAAGCGATCTTTCGACAGACGACGATACACTCCCTGACGGTTTTACCAAGGTTAAGCCCCGTAAAACGCGACGAAACAAGACCGACACGACAGGCTTTCCTCCTCTCCCTCCACCAAAATCGCAGTCTGAAACGTCTCATTCAACTGCAAGCGACTCTAATAAACAGCCTGTGCCTAATCTATCGGTTGCTTCCACGCCTTCGACATCTCAGGCACCAGAAGACACGACTGCACAGCCCCCACGCAAGGTACGTGTTACCCCCATCGTTCTTCGCGATGCTTCGAGATGGCGAGGCGTAAATCACAAGTTTATTTCTTTGGGCATCAAATTCGAACGCGCGGTTGCCGTCGATGCAGGAATCCGGATAATTCCCAAGTCCGAGGATGATTACCGCAGAATTATTCGCCTCTTCAGGGAGGAAGAGATACCCCATCACACTTTCCCTCTACCCTCGGAGAGGAATATTCATGCTGTAATCAGAGGAGTTCATGCGACACTTTCGGAAATTGAGATCAAGGAAGAGTTGCAACAGAGGGGATATTCCTCCCTGCACATAATTCGCCTGAAACGCGGTGGAGGCGTGCCCATGCCTTTGGTGGTAGTCATACTGCCCAAGATAGAAAAATCTCAGCAGCTGTTCAACGAACACGAGCTGCTAGGTTTGGCTATCCGAGTCGAAGTTCAAAAGAACTCAAGACTCATAGGGCAGTGTCACCGCTGCCAAAAATATGGGCATGCGCAATCTTACTGCACTGCACCACCTAAATGTCTAAAATGTGCTTCTGACCACATGACCCACTTATGCCCTCAAACAGAACAAGAGGAACGAAAGTGCGCGAACTGTGGAGGGGGGCATCCAACGAATAGCCGAACTTGCAGATTTGCCCCTAAGAAAAATCTGCAAGTGATAACGCAAAGGCGCAATGTAAGTTACGCGGATGCAGCTAGGGATGCAACCCGGGCTGCCCCCTCTGTGGGATCTTCTGCCAACACGCAAAATGTGGACCTGGCAACCGCGCTAAGGTCCTTACAGCAGATCATAGGTCCTCTGATTAGCGCAAATGGCTAGGTACAATCGACGACAGCCTGCATTTATCAAAATTCTTTTTTGGAATTGTTTGGGTCTAAGGGACATTCCCAAATGACGGGAATTTCAGCAAGCTCTTGTGGACGAAAGTATAGATGTGGCCTTGCTGCAGGAAACATTACTTAATCCGGGAGATCGTCTAGCTTTCCCGAATTACGATGTTATCCGGGCTGATAGATTGACTGGACGGGGTGGCGGCTTGGCAGTGCTAGTGAAACGCGGTATTGACTACCACAGAAGCACAAACGCTGACATTCAGAGCATCGAAGCGGCACTTATTGTGGCAGGGGACTTCAACTGCAAACATCGAGCATGGCATTCCAGGTTGAATTCCACCAGTGGGATCCGATTGTACAACCATGTGATACGAAATGGCTACCTCATACATAGTACTGAGGAGCCGACGCACCACCCATTTAATCACCTTCAGGCACCTGATGTTCTTGATTTGGCATTATCCAAAAACTGTAGCTACAGTATCACTTCTCGAATCATGTATGACATCTCAAGCGATCATCTTCCCGTCGTTTTGAAAGTGGCTAATGAGCAGATCTTGGGGGATGAAATCCCTCCAAGGAAACGCATTGATTGGGAGCTATACAAGTCGCTCCTCAAAGAGTTCCCCAATATACCGATCATAGATGATGAGAACGGTATAGATGCGGCTCAAGCAGAGTGGACAAGTTTTGTTCAGCAAACTCTGCAGCGTGCAGCTGTACTTCCCGTGCAGCGGCACGGCAGACCTTTTCTGCCAGCAGACATTCGTCAGAAAATTTCTGATAAAAGAGCTGCAATTAAGCAAGCGAAAAGGTCTTATCATTCTGATGACATTCTCAGAGCGACGAATCTTGTTCATGAAGTAAGAAATGCTCTTCATGAATTCCGCAATGAGCAATGGAACGACTTTCTGGCGGGGATGCTTGACTCAAGCATTCCTCTCTGGAAGGTGGCGAAGTCGCTCAAAAACGGAAAGCCTGAACAAATCCCACACATTCACGGTCCTGGAGGCATTGTCCTCAGGACAGAGGAGAAGGTTGAGGTTTTCGCCGATGCCATGGAAAGACAGTTCTCTCCCAACTATGATCTTGATAATGACCTTGACGAGGAGCATCACATCGTAAGATCTGTCAGGAGATATTTTAGGGCCCACGGCGTCAGTGACAGTCGCGCAGTCGTTGGTGACTTTTTTTTATCAGCAGATTCTTCTTCAGAAGCTTCTTCAACCGCAGATTTGCTTAGCACATCAACGGTATCTCCTGAGATCCCGCATTGCACACCAGCAGAGATTCAAGGTCATATTAAAGACCTTAAAGTGCGTAAAGCACCTGGGGAGGATCAAATCACTAATAAGGCGCTAAAGCTGCTTTCGCGGAAGTCCTTAACTTATCTTGTGGCAATAGTCAATGCCATGCTAAGGATCCAGTACTTCCCATCCACGTGGAAGACCGCTGAAGTTATAATGATTCCAAAGAAGGTGGGTTCGATATTTCCCCAGGATTATCGCCCCATTAGCCTACTGTCAGCTGCGTCTAAGCTCGCTGAAAAGGTGATTCTAAGTCACCTTGAGAATTTCTCGTCAGATCACCATGTGATTCCTGACGTGCAATTCGCTTTTCGGTCTGAACATAGTACTGAGCTACAGGCGGTTAGGCTGGTGGAATGAGTAATCAGAGTATTCACCCTTAACGAAAGTACTGGCATCTTGCTTTTGGATGTCTCAAAAGCATTTGACAAGGTGTGGCACGCGGGCCTCTTGTATAAACTAATCCAAAAGGGCTTCCCTTTTTGGCTTCTAAAACTACTGAAATCCTTCCTTGAAGGTAGGAAATTTCGGATCAAAATTGACAATGTGCTGTCGACAACACGGCTGATTACAGCCGGCGGCCCTCAGGGTTCGGTCCTTGGACCTATCCTTTACTCACTGTACATCCATGACGTCCCTAGTCCCAGCAACTGTGAAGTCTATCTCTATGCTGACGATACTGCATTGGTGGCTCAGTCGTGGTCTGGTGACCTAGTCCATGACAGGCTGCAAAGTGCGGTGGAAGAAGTATTAGATTGGGCGGATCGGTGGCTAATTAAAATAAACCATTCGTCGCGGCGTTCCGTCTGAAGTTTCAAAGAATGTACTTCGTATACCATGGGAATCCTCCGCTAAGTATCTCGGTGTCATTCTGGACAAAGGGATGACTTGGCGGAACCATATGGAAGCGCTAAAAACTAAATTCCAAATTACGTTTCGGCAGCTTTACCCATTATTATGTAAACGGTCAAAATTAAGTTTGATTAACAAGATTCGACTCTATAAGGTGGTCATAAGACCAGCAATGACTTACGCATGTGCGGCTTGGTGTTTTATTGCTAAAACACACATGCGAAATCTGCAGGTTCTGCAAAGCAGGACGTTGCGCACTATTGCTGATGCCCCATGGTATGTCTCTAACGAAACTCTACATAGAGACCTCGATGTCCCTTACCTAAAGGACTACATTAAGCAACAGGCGCAGCGGCGCTATAGCCTAGCGGAATCGCACAGCAACCCTCTGTTGCGTGAGTCAGTGGACTACACAGTCGAGCAAGTTCGCAAGCACAAAAGGCCGCGTCTCGCACTGTAATCAAAATTAACTCGTGAACTTAGAACAACCAAAATTGGAGCATTTTTACACAATCTTTAGAAAAAATCAAATATTTCCAAATAGGTATTAAACATCATAGTGATGTTTAATACCTATTTGGAAATCTAACTATATAAAGGGTGTCCCAAAATTAACGCAAGATTTGAATTAAATAGAAAATGCCATTTTTAGTCTTTTAATAGTTATATTTTTATTGACTCATAAAGTACATAGGATATTGTTATGTATGGAATAACACATCGGACAAATGGCCTCCACGGCTTTGCATGCACATGCGCACTCTTTTGTCGAAATTTTCCATGACCCTTCTGCATAAATGTGGCTGAATTTCGTTGATGCAGCCTTGAATCTCCTCCTTTAATGCACGGGTGGTTGTGGGCTTGTTGACATAGACTTGTGATTTCAAATAACCCCATAAAAAGAAGTCTAATGGTGTTAAATCACACGATCTAGGAGGCCAATTTTGATCACCGAAACAAGAGAGTACACGACCGGGAAATGTCTCATGCAGTAATTGAATTGTTTCACGGGCTGTATGACATGTGGCACCGTCTTGTTGAAACCACATATTGGGTACATCAATATCATTCAATTTTGGCAGAAAGAACTGTGTAATCATGTCGCGATATCGAGCACCAGTAACAGTCACTGCTTGACCAGCATCATTTTCAAAAAAATATGGCCCAATTATGCCTCCAGCCCAAAATCCACACCAGACAGTCACGCGTTGTGGGTGCATTTCTTTTTCGACAATCACACGTGGGTTCTCCGAACCCCAAATGCGGCAATTTTGGCGATTGACAAAGCCATCAAGATGAAAATGTGCTTCATCGCTTAGGATGATTTTGCTTGAAAAATCAGGGTCCATTTGTTGATGTTCAATAATCCATTCAACAAACTCTCTTCTCTCTGCATGGTCATTAAGCTTCAATTGTTGTGTTAATTGAAGTTTGTAAGCATGAAGACACAGATCTTTGGTGAGTATACGCTGTAGAGAGGTTCTTGACATTTGCAATTCTTGTCCACGACGTCGAATTGAGGTTCCTGGATTGTCCGCAACACTCTCACGCACTGCTTCGATATTCACATTTGAACGGCTTGTTTTTGGACGACCAGTGTGTTTGGCGTCTCCAACGGATCCAGTCTCCATGAATTTTTCAATTAATCTCTTCACAGTTGACGAAGTTAAAACACTATTCCGGCCATATTTTGTATGAAATTTTCGAACTGCAGCCGCCAAGCTTTCACTATTTTTGAAATATTCTTTAATAATGAAGACACGTTGTTCTATCGTGTAACGCTCCATTTTTCATAACCCTATACTGTTAGCTGTCAAATTGCTTTTTTTCAGGGTTGCCAACACTTCACTGCACAAATGGCGGCAAATTCAAATCTTGCGTTAATTTTGGGACACCCTTTATAAGGTTTTGTAGCACAGGGATATAATTACTGCCTCTCGAGATGTTGGCTTGTCCTATCTCTAAATGGGCTTTCATGTTAATTGTACTGCAATGACGGTAATCGGTGTGTATCGTGTGTAAGTAGAAGAATGTAGGGGAACACGAAGTAGTCCAACTGGTCCTCAGAGGCATACCACAGGGCGTCAAGATCGGCACTCCATACAGCTAGCCCTACAAGACCATTTTGCTACCACGCGTCAGATCGCTGACCAATGGTTTGGCGAAGAAGGTAGACTTGTTACTATGCGTACACTCTATCGGTGCATTTGAGTCTTTGGACTTTTTTCTTGTCGTCCACGGTTAGTGCTTCCTCTGACTGTGGAGTACTGTAGTCAACGTTTGAACTGAAGCAGAGAACGGTAACATTGGGAGTCAAAAAGGCATAATTTCATCTTCAGCGACGAATCCCGTCTCTGTCTAGGTGTGCACGATGGTCGTAGAATGGTAAGACGCCGCCGAGGGGAACGGCGTATCTATAGGCAAGACAAGACAAGACAACGCACGTCCCTATACTGCTCGTGGAGCTACAAGCTTTTTACAAGAAGCAGGCGTCAATGCTTTGACGTCCCCTCCCCCCAGTTCATCGGATTTAGATCCCATCGAAGATGTATGGGATATGATGGGGAGGAGACTATCCACTTTGCACCATCCGCCGCAGACTCTGCCACAGCTACGAAGTTCGAGTTGCTTGGAATGAGACATCAACCATTTCATTTTATCGATGCCTATACGCATACAGGAGTGTATTCAGCTGTCGGGTCGCAATATACACTATTTATTTTCTTATTACTTGTCACTAAAACTTCGTGAGAATTATCGTTTCATTCTTGATGTAAGACTACCTTATTGTCAAAAAATCAAGTTGAAGAAATTATTTTTTCCGGATATAACACTTCCAATGTCACTGAGTATATTAGAAGCTTGTACTTCCAGTAAGGATAATATGGAGGAAGTTACCTTTGTCAGTAATATTCAGTCCTACGACACGAATATCAGAAATCAATATTTACTGAAATAACTTCATATAGAGCCATACCAACTTGGACTAAGCTTTGCGGCACTATGCATGGTAACTGCGTACACATTTTTGTGGTTTTTAAAATCTTTACGACCAATCGGTCGTTGGTGGACGCTATTTTCTAAAAAAATTTGGAAAAGTTCATGCAAAAAGCAAAAAAACTGGTAATTACAATGTGAAGAAAACGTGCACTTAGCTGTGTAATCATTGTAACGTATGTTACAAAGTTCTTCCATAAAACACAGTCATTATTTATCAATTGTAAGAGCATACACAATGATAAAATTACATAAGCTGTACCTGTAATAACATTGTAAAGGCTCTTACAGCAGCATTAACGTTAGAGTGACGCTATAGGAAATGTGTATTTGCTTGATGTTTTCCGTGCAACATCATTTCAAAGTCACTTACAATGTGCCATAATACGTTTTCGCGCACTGATAAACACAGTAAAGGAAAATACAATGTTTTAATAGTAACAACTGGGTTGTGGTAGATGCGTAACGTGCTTTACAATATCATGCATAAGTTGTAGTGGAATTGTATCGAACGTTACCATGATCTTACTGCTGTCCGATATTTAAAATACATTTTTCTCCTCTTTGATACAAAAAAAGTTTAAATTCTCATACTAACTGAAAGTATTGAGTAAGCTCTATCTGAAACAACTAAAAACAATAAATCGACCACATGTCAGTTACAATGCTCTTAGATGGATATATCGATATATCTTGTCGGTTCACTTATAACAAGCTCCATCATCGATCATACGACTAAATGATGTTAATCTACTCAAAAGAAAGCTAAAATCGTTTTTAATTAAGAGCACTGTGTTTTATAGTAGGTATGACGGAATACCTTGAGCAGAATGTTTGCAGCTCATGTAATCATATGTGCATGAACTGAGAGCACCTACCCACATCTTTTCTTACATTTTTATTGTATTGTCATGTTCTGTAAAGATTGTTAAATTTCTGTGTTTATTATATTATGCCGTTCTATACTAGTGTATTAATTTATTATTTTTATTCCGTACAGTGTAAAAACTGTATATTTTTGTGTATACTTGTATAATGACGCTTCATATCTTTGTGAAAGGTTTTAATGAAGAAAATAATGATAATGGTGAGGTAGTGGTATAGTAAAGTATCGGTCATTCGTTTTGCAAATAGTGTGCAGGAAATTGGTTTCGGAGAAAGAAATGCAATATTCAAGGTAATGGTCGTTTCGGCAATGGACATTCTTTAATGCAACAATAAATTTATATCAAATGTGTAACTAATAAATAATACATGAATGATTTCACAACCTGCGTGGCATATCTTAACATATCCCAACCAAATAACTAACTATTCACATTATTGTACTTGAAGTGAAAGAAAACACCAAGTATATCTAAAAATAAAAAGGACACATTTGATTTCCATCTTCTCTGTAACCATGAGCAGCCGCAGCCAGCGCTGTTTCATGCTCATTAGCAACTTTTCAGTGCGGTATAGGTATAGGTATTAGGTATAGTCTTGGAGACAAACAAAACGAAACAAGCGATATGATTTTTTGGAGAAATCTGATGATCGACCTACCAATGTGCATTGATGAGCAAAATGTATCGAATTTTTCAAAATATCGTACCGACCTGTTGGCGTCTCATTTCGCCTGTCTCCAAGACTAGACTTAAGACCTATACCGCACCGATAGCGATGAGCTGCTAATGGCCGCGAAACAGCGCTGCCTACAGTTTGTCATAGTTACAGAGTCACCATCTGCCAGCTGTTCAACATTCCATCTAAATATATTCCATAAATAATATCTCTGCATTTTTTTTATTGGCAAGTTCTGCTCATGCCACGTTATGACCTCCGGAAGGCTGAAACGTGAGGAATGTTTTGTAAATTGTACCTTCAAAAATAGTAATCGATATTCAATACCTTATGACGCAACACGTGGAATAAAATAATCCAGGTCAATGGTTTCCATATAAGGCTAATGTGTATATCGTAATGATAGCTGGCTTGACAGCTTCGGGGCAATTATAGACAAACGAGCATAGCGGTCATCGTCGCGCTGTAAATGACCCGTTTAAGCCTCAACGAGGGCATCACTGGACTTTATGAGGCGACACTTAATGGGGTGTCAACACACACGATGATGAGCTTCGGCCACGAAGGATACAAAGTAGAACATGCGTACTGTATAGTTAATGTACTAGTATTGACGTTAGTGTTTCACTTGTCCTTACAATGACACTGATAGAAATATATACAAACTGTAATGATTGGTCTTGGACCTAAAATAGCTACAGAACTCCGAAATAAGGTTGTCATTGTGTAGGCGACGTCACTCGATCAGTATTTACCGTATCCATCAATATCTATCATGGAATGTAATATTTATTGAACGTGTACTTAGGACCCAGTTATTATTATTGTTGTATGTACGAGTATAAGGTTACGTTGAAATACACTAATGCTGACGGAATCAGTAAATGCCAATGAATACGAAGCGGGCAAACCAATGAATCGGTGTACACTATTTTCCCTAGAAATGAAATTCAAGTATAGTTGTTGTCACCGTTCTTGACGGGTCAAAGCAAGACTATCAGTATCCCCTTACATATCTCCATCTTCCTAATACATACGCACCCCTGTGTGATAAAGTTTGTCCGGTAAGCTCAAACACATACGTTTTCTGTTTACTTATGAGTGCCTTCCGTAATGTTTGTCAAAGTGACAACTTGCCTGACATCGGCGTGCAATTTGAATTGTCCTGTTATAAATCTTCAATACAAAATTGGACAATGCGCGGAAATACGATCAATGGAGAAGGCCAACAGCTCGTCCCAAACTTATTAGAGTATTCTCAGCGGTCCCCTGTTACTTACTTCAAGCATACTGGAGAGAGTAGCGTATGCGTCGAAGATTAGTCTGCGCCCATGGTATGCAGCCTCGATCAGTTTACTTATTTCATATGACGTTGATGAAGTAACCGGGAAGAACGGTGACTACAACTATAGTTATTTGCACTGAGTGTATGGATGTAGAGCAAAGCAAAATATGATTTTTTTTATTTTAATATATTGATACGCTCCCAACCCCTTACGGGTATTATGTAAAAAACCTATAAAACATCAAAAAAACCTATAAAATGTAATCTTGCAGACTTGGTATTCTTTAGAGTACAAGCAGTCATTTCACGTTTGCTCACTAGGATCGTTGTGAGCGTCCATCTATGGAGGAATGACTCATCTTCACGCATTGTTGGTTGCATGCGTTTTGTGAAGCCAAGTAGTCTGTAGTTTTCATCTCTGAGAAGAAAGGTGGTTGAGTAGCAAGTTCGGATCTGGATGATTATGTGTAATGGTCTGCACGTGTATAACGCCAGTGATATTTGCTGTATGAGAAAATTATTACTGAATATGCTACCAATGAAGTATATCTATTAGCTGTGGCCGACAGGTTATTTATATGCTGTCCTTTCTGGAGACAGGTTATGTTCAAAGGTATAAATTACGATTTTTTTTTGTGTTTTCAAACACTTTGAGGAGAATTAAGGGAAATCACCACCGCGCCCGCGTTGTGTGTAATTACTGTTAGTATGTATGACTTGTAATTCATAAGTGTACAGTGAATATAGTTATTTCTTATCTCTCTCATTTTTTAGATTCAGCAAATTTGCATGTGTAATTTGCAAAATAGATAAGAAAATAATTGACGCCATTTTTTCTGGCTTACTTAGCTTTCTTCATATTATTGAAATAACGACCAATTTCGAAAATGAAATATTACGTTTTTAGGTTTCCGTTGCTCGGTCTTTCTGTTAATCTTTGGTCCCGCTGTGATTGGAAAATATTGCTCTGATTCTGATGAAATTTCCACACAGGGTTACTACTGCCCCAAGGATTAAAAAATCTGTGACTTTGTAGCGGTGGTGGAGCTAAGGGTAAAAATGTAAAAAATAAATTTGCTAAAGCTTTATTATTTGACGCTTTAGAGGCGTCTATTAATTTTTTTATTAATTGACTAACTTGAGCCGTTTAGCTTCTGTATTATTCATCTTCGCAGCAAACTTTTTTCTCAGAAGATCTAACTTGTGGTTAACATGATCCTTTAGGATGTGATGACAGCGATGCATGGGAAGTGCCAATATCGACCTACCAGACGCCGTTTTTTAATATACTGAATCTGCCCCTCGATTTTCCTGAAATAACATTCAGTAACACTTTGTATAGTATTTATAATATTCTGTATGCATATTTATCTCGAAATGGCAGCAACAATTTCGCCAGCATTCCCATTGTTCGGATTGAATTATTCAGGTGTGAATAACAGGAGCACTGCGCCACCGAGTGAAGAGTGCAGAGCTCGTTTGATTAATTTAAATCTCTGTACAGTTGCATGGGCGGAAAACAGGTGTACGTTTGTATACGTTCCGCATCGGTCTTTCTGCTAAAATGCTCTATTGAACGCTTACTCCACTCACAAAGTTTTAATAAAGAGATATAAGAGCGAGGCGTAGGCTAAAGTTGATTATTAACACAATGATCGCCAGCCTAAGAAACTCAAGGGTTTTATTTATTTCGATACATTCCGCGTCAGGTAAATAGGCTGGAAAATAGGCATCTTCATCTCTAGGTCATGAGTGGGCTGAAGCATTTGCCACTATTTTGATCAAAAATGTCAGTCAACTTCGATCCTATCTAAAACGTAGAACAATTAATTGTGTAAAAATTTAATTCTTTATCGTTTACTTATACAGAGTGTTTATTTGAAAACTTTCCACCATGGATACATCGAATTCCACTGACTTAAAGAAAAACGCCGAGATACGTCGAAAGATTTGTCACGGGAGCCAACTTTTTAATCAAAAACTACCTCACCCCGTTTCACCCTCAGCCCCCAAGGCCATTGGCTTAAAAATTTTAAGTGACAAGGGGCATGGAGTGGTAGCTTGTTTGACAGGTCTTTCAAAGTCCTTTATTTTAATGTTTGGTTTTTAAAATCAGACTAGTCGTTTTCGAGAAAATTAGAAAAATCCATATTTATCTTAGTTTGTTTAGATAGAGAACAAAAATACACAAAATATCATTTTTTATTCCAACAAGTGTTCAAAATTTTGCCCGTTATAGTCTGCCAAATCTACAGTTCGTTTATAATTCAAAACGGAAAGTACCAACATAAACAGAAATTCGGAAGATTGGACGTGGCAACATCCAAATAACAACACGAATTTTTTCCGCATTCTTTTCATCAACACAGATACCCTAGACGAACTGTATTCATTGTTATACCTGTTTAGTTATTTTTTGCTAAGAGAATGAAAGAATTTAATTTGCTGTCAGTTACCTTTATGATAATCTTGGGATAGTGAAAATTAATTTATTGATTCGGAATTTACTTCCAAGATGGTTTACATACTAGCCGAAAGAGTGCAAATGATTCTAATTTATGGTGCCCAGAAACAATGTGTCAGCAAACTGCCTTCACGTTTAACGCCAGATATCCAGGGAAGATAACTTCGCATAGGTTCGCCTACCCAGTACCCCCCAAAAAATTAATGTTTGGGTAGGCACTTTAGGGAACTAAGTGAGTGGGTCATTGTTTATTAATGGAAGTTTGAGTGGAGACATTAATTTGGGTATTTTGGAAAATACCATCAATCCGATTATCACTGAAACCATTGAAAACCAAATCGAAGAGGATGGAAACCCTATACTTGATGGGGCTGAAATATGTATATTTCCGGCGCTGCTCCTCACTATGTTGTTCCGGTTCAGGGCGAAGAGGGCCTACAGAATGGCCTGCTAGATCTCCTGATTTGAGGCTATTATACTTTTTTATATGGAGCTATTTGAAATCTATTGTGTTGACTCCCCAACCTGAAAGTTTGGATGAACTTCGTCAGCGCATCATCGAAAGCTGCCATGATATCCCACAACATGTTTTTGAAAATTTCCGTCAGGAATCTGAACTTTGGTTGACCAATAACATGCAACATTTTGAACACTTATTGAAATAAAAAGTGATATTTTCTTGTGTTTTTGTTTTCTATCTGAATAAACTAAGATAAATAAATATTTTTCTAACTTTCTTGAAAACGAATCGACCAATTTTAAAAAATCAGGCGTCAAAATAACAGACTTTGAAACACCTTTTGAACAAGCTATTACTCGATATCTTGTCATTTGAAATTTTTAAGGGGATGACCCTGGGGGCAGAGGGTAAAAGGGGGTGAAGTAGTTTTTAGTTAAAAAGTTGTCCCCCTTGACAACTCTTTGACGTGTATCGGCGGCTTTTTTCGATAAATCCGTAGTAGGGTGTTTTCAAATAAACACCGGGTATATAAATTTTTCATATAAACAACAGATTACGAGAAATATAAAACAATCTGTTTTTGTAGAGATTTAAATTTTCTTAAAGAAGGTCCTGTACGGTTTTTGACAAATTCATGCTACCTGAAGTTCATGTTTCATGTCAGGATAGCTCCGTCATTATCTATGATCAATGACACCATTTTTATATGACCCCATTCTTTGATGCTACGTGTAGGTATGGAGAATGTAATATTTTCAAATAATATCTGATGTCACCACCACGAAATACAAATCACCCACTTCCTTTGGCCATTTTGCCACTTCGCAGCCTCAGCAACTATTACAAGGATTTTGGAGGAAAGAGCTGCCATAAACTAGCATGATGTACTACATTTCCTCTTCCATTAGACCCGCTGCAACGGTTATTGAAATTAACGTAGTGACAAAATCGTTAATAGGCAGACTGATGATATTGATCATAGATAATGATGAGGCTAGCTCTACGAGAAATAATGTGCGCGGATAACCTGTTTTATATGAGTTTTCAACTGTTCCTCCGTATACCCCAAGAACCATGAAGTGTCTAAAACATGTTAGAAACCTTTTTTATATCAAATCTTATTATCTACAAATAATAGCAGTATATAATAGATACTCTCAGATTCTTAGATTAGTCGTTATAGGCGGAAGTGTACCTTCACTCTTCAACTTCTCGTAATATGTTGACTATTTTTAATAGGAGCAATATGATAGAGAATTTAATTCCCTACACAATTCTTTCGACTACCTTTTTTGAGTCAGGTCGGTAGTTTTCGGGATTTTCGTTTAACAAAATGGTGGCAAATGCTCCAATCATGACGAAAATTACTTATCATTAGAAAGCAACAATCTAACAATACCAACCAAAAAAATTGACCGTCGCAAAAATTGTAGGACTTCCTTATACAACACCTTCCTATCTCTTGACACAGAATTCATGAATGACAGCGCTAAATAATATGTTAAAAGTAGGTATGTGGTGTCAGTCCTGATGACAGGGCACCATTGCATCAATTGTGTAACAGACATGGTCAGACACCATATTGTCTTCACACCTTCTTCCGATAGATACCGCCAATTCCATTGCGAGGGGATCCGGGGTAATCAAAAGAGTAATATCTTAGATATGTCCGGTCGTTCTCAGTCTGATGGAATTCCGTATTCCTTCTCACTTCCTATGCTAAAACTGACGAGAAAGTATTGTAATCGCGAAAAATTTCAAAATTGAGATCGGTCTGTCTATCTGTCGGTCTGTCGCTCTGTCCACTAATACTATAACCGCCTATAACTCAAGAAGTAACGCTCGGATCTGAATGAAATCTTCATACAAGGTTACTACCACCATGTCAAGGATGAAAATCGGTCCAGTGTTGGTGAAGCTAGCGGTAAAAACAGGAAAAAACTGAAAACCGCTTAAGCTTAGTCTTTTGACGTTTCAAAGGTTCTTTCATGTCCGTAAAAATTATTGTAGGGGTTGAAACCTGGGGGTTGGGGATTGTAGAGAGCAGGGATGGAAAAGGAACGTCTTCAGTATTACTTAAAGACAATCTATCATTAAGACGCTTCTGTTCCCGGTAACAACTTGACAACTAAATCATAAAAGTCCGATGTATAATGTGCTCATAGTTCGAAATAAATCCGATCGTTGGCACGATGCTGCATTGTCATGAAGGCCACGGTTGACTGTGCAACGGGTAACAAACTTCAACTAGTCTGTAGTTGTGTCGTCACTGACACACCGTTACAGGAGAAATATTTATATATTCTAGCTATATTTAGATATTAGGAGTACGCACCACTTTAGCGTCCTGTGATGCTTTTGTAATTTACGCCTTAGCTGTTTTTATATCTACACATATATTTTTCTGAATTTTATTTTTATACTTAAATGTATCACCCATTTCACCTAACCTTTAATAGTGTTACTCCATATATAAGTGAACCTACCTAATAAGTGATTTGATTTCGCCTTTTGAAACGGTTTGACTCTTTCCTTTTCTTTGAAACCTCCAACGAAGGCGTGCATAGAGTCAATTTACTGGACGCTACTGTTTCTCGCTTTTGAGGTTCATCAAAGGTGCAGATGCAGAATTAGCAGTCGAATATTGCATGACAGTCAAGGTATGTGTTGCTAGATGGATTTTCGCGTTCTTTGAGCGTTATCGTGTCTAGTTCATCCAAAACCACAAATAGTCTCATGTTCGATTGACACTTTCGGGGGCTGGACGCCTTTTGGGAGCAGGAATGCCTACCCTCGGCGGTCCTGAGCTTTGCTCATTTTGTACGCTACCATGTACGCCAAACACCATAATGATCCCGGAGTGGTACAGGGCTATTCGTGCTGTTGGAATACACCGGATAGATATATGTAATCTTGATCTTGAACAAGTACCGCAGCGGTAACCGAAAATTCAATAAAGAGCAATCTCTACATATTAAGAGGTTCGATTTGGCTAATAAAACTTAGAGTTCTGAGATCAAGGAGGAGGAGACTCGGGGCGATTGTATATACCGTGATTGCTAATTATACCGACTTTTACTTCACACGCGTGAGGAAGTAATGTAATCGATAAAAATTCCGAAAGTGTGGACTATGGTTTTTTGAATGTTGTATGACGTGTAGTTCACGAAAAACCATGTCACTCATTTCCGTCTGTCTGTCGGTCTGTCATCGGTCTGTCTGTCCGTAAACCTTGGCTCTTCTATAACTTGGAAAGTACGTCTTGGATCTTTCACATAAGATTACTACTATACCAAGGACGAAACAGCTTTGTAGTTTTTGCAAACCGGTCCGATGGCAGCGGAGAATAAATCCAAAAACGCAATAATTAAAATCACTCAAACTTTGGTTTTGGCAGTCTTAAATACTCCTGATCATTCTCTGGAAAAATATTTACGGGTTGAAAATTGGGGTTGGGGGTTTTAGGTCGTAAGAGTATATAAATCAATTTTTTGATATGAATATATTTATACCGTTCAACCCCCGATAATTTCACGTCCCTATTAAGTATCTCACACATCACAGACAGTTGTCGCCTAAAATAACTGCATAAGCACATTGAAATTATCATATATTGTTGTACACAGTGACATAGCATATACTTACCCGTTTAGAAGGGGCGTGCTGGAGGTCGCAGTATTCATGTTAAGCAAGATCTTCAAGTAAAGAATCATGGAGTAAGCTAGCCTCCGCTTGCGTAAGAAGCATGTTGTTATAATTTGAAATCGAGTTCAGACGTACTATATAATATTCGAAGAATAGGAAATTACTTGGAGATGGTGATAGAGATGTGTGAACGTGAACGAAACGATCGATTTCGAGGTTGGATTGTGAAGGAACATCTAAGTGTAAAAAATCTCGTTCACAGAATCATCGTACACATAGTATCGTACGTCGCACAGTTTTTAAAGTTGCCATATACAACGATAATTATTGTACGTCTGGTGGCGATTAGTTACAGTATAATGGGTCGCTTATGGAATGGTCAACTGGGGTGGTTTAACATCGCTGTCAGATGGGAAATATCTTTCGTAGGGCAGTGAAAATATGTACAGTGTTATCAGAAGAGTGGGACTAATTGTATGAAGCGGTTTCGCGGACTTGCTCCGTTAAATCTCCTTGTTATACATGACCTTAACTTGTTCCTTAGAGAATCTAATTTAATCCTTACCCCCTTAACTCCTTTGTATAATTTTTTTTCCTGAGTCCAAAGACATGGGAAGTTGTTATGTTCAATTACAACAAACGTCCGTAGAAAACGATCATTTCACCTTTATAACGAAAGAGCTATTAAACGCAATAATTTACGAGGCGGTCTATTGCCGCTGTGGCATGAAGAATAACGAGCTCGCAATAATCTCCCTGCTGCATATGCCGAATAGCTTTGGCGCAACGCTGATTGAAAGTCATTCGGGAAAACAACGTCGTTTCCCGCAACTAGCCCGCACATTTCGATTATACCGTACACAATAATTATTTCCACGGGAACAAAGTTAACTTACGACTGAGCACAATGGCCGCCTATCGCAGAAATTGTATCGTAATCGGATTCTCCAGGCCCACTCGATCACTATCTATCTGCGGGGAACAATCTGCCATTGTCCTCCTAAGTTATGACGGTTCGGTAGCGGGGACCGGGCCCATTGTGCCTCTTTTTTGCGAGCCAGTGCTGCGGTGCCATCGTTGTCTTTATTCATGGAGAGGATAGGTTTTTTGCAAAGTGAACTGCCGCTTTTATTAGCGCCGTGAGCAAAAATAGGTATTATTTATTGGGAGAAGCGTATTGAGGTTTGGATAATAGCTATACTATAGAGGTATATTGAGGTAATGTTGATTGGATTGGTGTCTTTTAGTGGGGTTTTTGTATTGAAGAAAGGACAATAAGCAAAGATCGCATAACGTGATAGTATGAAAGTTAAAGCTATAGGGTGGATCAACGTTGACAGCCGAATTCACTCCTGTAAACAGGGTGTAAAGTTAGTAGTGGATCGATGGTAGTCTGGTGATAGAGAACCTCAAACCCTGTCGAATGAACTCCTATATGTGTGGTCCGAAATTTCATAGTTCAGAAGATATTTGCAATTTTGTGAAATTTCGAAAAAATGGGATAATGAACTACAACTAAACCTAAACCTTAGGACTGAGACTTTTTACTGAAATGAGCTAAATAATTAGTTATGTCACTTTTTAACAGAGCTTATTAGAAAGCAACGCAAGGAATCTTGAATTCATTTTTTTGTAAAAATCTTTCATTCCTCAACCTTGTTGTATTTAATTATTTAATTTATTGTAAAACCATTTCAATCCATGTAGAATACCGACAAATGTGGAAGATAATTAATTTAACTAGTTTTTAAAGAACATGTTCGAAATGGCATCCATTATTTTCTATACGCAAGCGACACCTTCTAATAAAATTGTCCGTTAGTCTTTGAAATTAAATTGCATTTTCCATAATTTACTTTTGCTTCATCAATTTTTTGGCGCAGTTGGTTGACATTTGTATGTTCAGATGTAGACTTATAAAACCCCCTTATAAAAAAAACCTCGATGATTTAAATCGGGTGACCTTGGAGGCCCTCGTATGTGTCCACCTCTACCTACCCAACGCCCAGGGCAGGCACTGCCTAAGTAATGCCGTACATCCCGTGCAAAGTGGCATGGGGCACCATGGCATTGAACTGCTTTGTAGAAAGCAAAATATGACTGACCATTCAACTTGGCGGGCAATTTATATGGTCCAATTAATTTTTTGTTGAGTAGTCCAGCCCATAAATTAACGCCCAACAGACGTTAAAAGCTGTGTCGGCGAATAGCGTGTGGATTTTTCATGCTCCATGAATCGGAGTCGTGCATGTTGAATATTCCATTTCGCTTAAAGTTGGATTCATCTGTCCATAAGGTGCTGTCGAAAAAAGTTTCATCCTCTTCGCACCTTCTCAGCATATTCTCACAAAATTCAACCCGTTATGCATAGTCGCTTGGAAGCAATTCTTGTACTTTTTGTACATGGTAAGGATGCATGTTCTCCCAGCGCAGTATTGTGTGCACTGAAGTCTGGGATATGATTCTGCTATGGGCAATGACTCTGGTGCTTATAGAGGGATCTCTCGCGGCTGCTGCTATTATATCTTCCATTTCTTCTGGGGGTATCCCCGGCGCTCCTAGATGACGATGAGTGCCTAGTATGCGGCGCTGCATTATGGATGTGTAGAAAAACCTGATAGTCGGGATATACCACCGGTTGTGGTCCCCCTCTTCTAACCACATACCCCCGATACATGCGAACAGCCACTCAAGCATTTCCTAGCGCAGCACAATAATAGTTATGAATTTCTGTCTAGTATCGCGGAGAACATGACATGATTCAACCCAGATGCTAAACGTTAGATACAAATTCCGCGCTGGACCATCGCCTGACTTAGTAACTTCGGTCGGACCGACGATTGAACGCCCCCGCACCTGGAATGCTGAGTCAAATGTCCAAATTCATTAGGCTGATTTGACTATTTGCGTGAAAAGTCCGCCATTTTGATTTTACAAAATGTTAATACACACAGTATCACTCGCACTGCTTGGACGAATCAAACAGTAACTCATATGTCAAAATTCAGCTCGTAAAAAAGAATTTCTTGTTTACATGTATAGATATCCACCTGTGTCAAACATACTGATTTTTTAAGATTTATCGCATCACAACAAGGAATGTGACGAATGATACACTCATCGTAGCAAGCTGAAATTTTCACGGTTTATTCTACATGGATTGAAATAGTTTTTACAATGAAATGAATAATGAAATACATCTTTTTTACCGCCCTCTAAAGCTTAGGCATGAAAGAGACTTTTCACAAAAAAATGAATTCAAGATTTTTTGCGTTGATTTCTAATTAGCTCGGTTAAAAAGTGACATAACCGCTGCTAAAACTAACAATTTAGCTCATCTCATTAAAAAATCGCAGCCCTTAACCTAATGGTCTAGTTGTAATTGCGATTGAAAGTCCTTTATCCTGTGTTTTTCGAAAATTCACAAAATTGCAAATACCACCTGCACTATAAAATTTCGGACCACACATGTAGGGATTTATTGGATATGTTTTGAGGCTCTCTATCACCACTACCATGCTTACACCCTGTATATCTTGGACGAAAGTACCCTGGTTTGCGAAATGATTGTAAAGTCTAGTTTTATTGCTGCAAGTTATTCAAGGAAGTATTCAAAACATGGACGCATAAAATGGGTACACGAATTTTTGTGGGAAAACTTATTAGTTGACAACTAAAATGAGAAAACGTGTTTTTGGGATTCAGTTGAAGGTGTTGGTAGAAACGAAAAAACTCTTAATACAGAATATTTAGGTACTTATGAAGCCTAGAAAATGAGACCACACAAAAAGATCCGACTAATAGCAACAAAGTTATGGCCGAAAACCGAGGCAAACTGCAGGTTTTGGCACTTGTTGCTAATGCGACGATGGTTACTCGCAGATATTTGAAATTTTTCAAATTCGCAGGAATTGTACTTCTAAATGACCATAACACAACTGGAGAGGATTGGTCAAGTAGTTTTTGAGAATTTCTAATTGTTTGTCCCAAAACACCTGTTTTCCGTCCATCACTACTAGTTTATTGAGAAATGTACAAGGTTAGTTCAGAAAGGATTTTATAACAAAATACATTAGTTTACCTTACCGATTTGAATCGCAAACCATTCCGGAAGATAAATGTTATTTTTATGCAGAAAAGGCTGGGTAACGTTTTTTCTGCTAAGCAAATTCAAACATTTCGTATTTGTGAGTAATTGGCAACAAAAGATGACAGACACATCCGCCTTGCTTTAAAATCTATATAGTACCGTATGTTTTTCCAATATCGTAGCGCACTTGTTCAATTACTCACAAACAAGTAATTCTGAATTTGTTCAGAAGAAAAAAATGCACTCTTTGTTTTTCGTATAGAGATAACATTTATTTTCCGGGATGGTTTGTGATTCACATCGACAAGATAAACACGTGTTGTTTGCTAGTAAATGATCTTTGAAGGAACCCTGTACATTGCTCGATAAACTAGTAGTGGTGGCAGGAAAACATGTGTGTTGGGATAAACAATTAGAAAAACTACTTGACCAATATAATTTAATTTTGTTGTTGCTATTTAGGAGTATGAATCCTACGGATTGAAAAAATTCAAGAAGTTGCGTGAAACTATCGTCGCATTAACCAACAATTGCCAAAACCTGCATTTTGCCTCGCTTTTTGGCCATAACAATTTTGCTATTAGTCGCATCTTTTTACTTGAGGTCTTATTTTGTAGGTCTCATGAATACCTAAAAATCATATTTAAAAAGTGTTTTCGTTCCTGTCAACACCTTCAATTGAATATCAAAAAACACGTTTTCCCATGCTTTATCGTCAAACAAAAAGCTTTCCAACAAAAATTGGTGTACCCGCTTTATGCGTTAGTGCTTCAAATACCCCCATGAACAACTTGCACCAACAAAACCAGACTTTACCGTTATTTCGGGGAAATTTGATAATATGATTAGACTAGAAGCTTGACCATGTTTGGTATTACTATATCTATTACCATAATTTTTATACACTTCAGTCGTCAGCTGCCAGAGTTATAGCAGCTTCTTCTAAACTTGAATTACTTTTCCCTTTCTGGGTAATAGTTGGCCAAGCCGTTTCTTTACGCTACTCGATGGTTGGTAATGTGTGGATATGAATATTGAGTTGTGTATTCAAAATTGTATTTCCTCTGTCTCTTGCCTTTGTACATAACGTCTGAACCTACAAAGCACATTATGCCATGGTCCTCCTAAGTTGTGACGGTTTGCTAGCGTGGACCGGGCTCATCGTGTGCCTGTTTTATGGAAATTGGTGCCATCGTTGTCTTTATTCGAGGAGAGGATGTATGTTTTTACAAAGCTGCCCGCCTTCATTAGCACCGACAGCAAGAAGTAGCTATCATTCATTGAGAGAAGCGTTTGGGCTTGGCAAATAGCGATACCAAAGAATCGGTGTCGGAGTATGGTGAGATAATGTTGACTGGATTGGTGTCTGCATTAGCATTTTTGTATTGCAGGAAAACAATCAGCAAAGCACGTGACATGCAAGTTAGAGCCTTATAAAAGAATGACCTGTTCAGGTGAATTATCTTCAAAATGCTTTCAAAGCCATGCTACTACAGTCGCTATAGCGATGGCAACCTGTAGCTTCCTACGTGATGAACAATATCTTTAAGTAATTCGCATAAACGAAAACATGTTAAAGATAACAGTGTTTGCGATCCTAGTATCCACGACTATAATTTGCAAGAGGCCACAGCATATAGTTTCTATAATGATAGAGATCTTTTGCTTTTTGGCTTTGTACTGATCATCTGAATCTGCTAAGGGAAGTCTGCCATTGTCCAAATTATGACGTATCGGTAGAGGGAGTCCGGCACATTTGTGCTTGCTTTTTGAGAACCGATGCTATGGTGTCATCGTTATTTTCATACATGGAGCTGACAGGTCTTTGCAAATTGAACTACGTCTTTTCTAAGCACCCGGAGCAAAAAATAGGTATTACTTTGGGAAAGTGTATCAAGGTTTGGTTAATAGCGATACTACAGAATCGGTGTCTGAGCATATTGAGCTAATGTTGATTGGATTGGTGCTTTCAGGGCCCGATCTTACTAGTCCAACGCGCAAACTTTACAACTATCACACAAATTCGACTAATGAGAGGGCGTTTGTGAGGAAATAGATCTAATGAAATCGACTTCTTATGAAATGTCTCTCAAACTAGATCATGATGCGATTTGTGTAAGATGGGCCCCTAATTCTCATATTAAATCCTGAAATACTTCATACATCAACTAACTTAGCTACAAAAGCCCATTCTTTCATTTGGCCCCGATTACAAAATTTTCTACTGAGACGTAAATTCGGCCAATCAGAGAAAAGGATTTGCAATATGATTGCAAATTTGGCCAATCAAAGAGAATGATCTATGGCCTGCTCGAAAAGCAAAGGACTCGCCCTTAACCCGGCGTTGGTACCGTGGGGTATAATATACCCCAACGCACTTTACCTTGTCATAACAGATCATAAATGGCCAGCAGCTTCGCGAGATTTCGTGTATCTTCGGATAAGACCTTAATAATCACGGAAACATGAAGTGGAACAGTGGATGAATGACCGTCGCCCGTGCTATGTGCTTCACTTTGCGATTGTGCATGTGATACCCCCACCGTACCGATACCGCTACATAAGAATTTTCAATCATACCCCACCCTACACTTTTATTTTTAGTGGCTCCATTCATTTTCCAAGGTGACTTTTTTTGTAATTTTATTTAATTTGAATTACCTCAGGTATATTTTTAGTATGTCGCACTGGGAAAAAGAGCAAGAGAGGTTATTGAAGCTATGGGAAGAAGTAGGAGCAGAAGACTCTGAAAATGAGCAGCTAGAACAAGAAGCAGCATCTGGATCGCAAGCAGAAGAAAATAATAGTGAAAGGTCTACAAATTCTGATACAGAGCAAGAAATAGATGAGGAAGATATACTTCATCTGTCCGAGGCTACAACGTGCACATCAAATGATACATACATGGGAAAAGATGGAGTTACAAAATGGAGCAAAATTTGTGGAAATTTAGCTGTGAAGACAAGAGCTGAAAACACAATTTCTCATTTACCTGGAGTAAAAACAGATTTCAAAAACATCAAAGAGCCCTTGCAGATTTGGAAATGTTTTTTTACGGAACAAATGCTCTCTGATATTGTAAAATATACCACTGACAAGCTAAATGAAAAAGCAAAAAACCATAGTCGCCCTGATACTCAACATCTCACAAAACATACAACATTGGAAGAACTTCAAGCATTTTTGGACTTCTATATGTAGCTGGTGTTTTAAAGTCGGCAAGACAAAATTTGGACGACCTATGGTCTACTGATGGTTTGGGAGTTGATATCATCAGGTCAACAATGTGTAAAAAAAGATTTAGTTTGTTGCTACAGTGTTTACGGTTTGACAGAAGTGCACAAGACCAGAAAGGCGCCAGCTGGATAAGCTTGCACCCATCAGAGCAATTTTTGACAGGTTTGTGGAAAACTCTCTCGCTGTATATACTTCCCAGTGAATACGTACAGGTTGACGAAAAGCTTGAGCATTTAGAGGCAGGTGTTCTTTTCGCCAGTTTATCCCAAACAAACCGGCAAAATATGGAATCAGATCTTTGCATTGGTAGATGCCCGAACATTCTACGTCTTGAATCAAGAAGTTTATGTTGGCAAGCAGCCATCTGGTCCATTTGAACAAAGTAAAAAACCAGAGGATATAGTTTTACAACCTTTGTAAGCCGATTCAAAAGTCTGGACGCAATATAACTTACGACAATTGGTTTGCAAGCTATTCGCTTATGACAAGACTATTGCAAGAATATAAGCTTCGGTCTGTACTCTACGGAAAAATAAAAAGAAATTCCTGTGCAGTTTTTACAGACTAAACATAGAGCGGAAAAATCATATATATTTGCATTTCAGAAAAATGCTACGCTCGTTTCATATGTTCCCAAAAAAGGAAAAAATGTTCTGCTTCTTTCGAGCCTACACCATTCAGACATGATAGACGAAAGCACAGGAGATGACAAAAAGCCAGAAATTATAACGTTCTACAATTTGACAAAAGGTGGTGTCGACGTTGCAGATGAACTTACAAGTAACTATAATGTTTCACGTAATAGTAGAAGGTGGCCCTTGACCATATTTTTTTCGTTATTGAATACAGCATCAATCAACGCTTTTGTGGTATACCCTTCCAATGTTGGAACTCCTATCAAACGTCGCGAATTTATCAAAGAATTGGCACTAAAAATGATTATGCCTCATATGAGAAATCGACAAAACAATCCCAGAATATCTTTATGTCTGAAAAGGAAATGAACGAAATTACAGGTGCTTCCACTTCTGCAAATATCGTTGATTGTGAGCATCCTGGCAAAAAACAAAGAAAGTCAAAACGATGTTATACATGTGATCGTTCTAAAGGCAGGAAATCTTTCTACTGTTGTGCACTCTGCAAAGAATTTGTATGCTTAGAACATTCTATGATAACATGCGAATTATGTTTTGAACAAAACAAAAATAATACATGATATTGTGTTAGTATAGTGTAACTTTTTCATTTCTTAGAATATAATAGCAATGTATGTATTTTAACATTGTCAAACTTTGACCTATTCCAATAAATGTTTGAATATTCATCGAAACACCAAAAAACGTAGTTTTGATGCGATGGTCTCTTACATTCTCCTTTACACATATAAATTTGATAAAAAACAGAAATGGAATAACCTACAACACCTAAATTGCACCCTTGATGGATTTCTCTTTCAATGAATGCTCATACCCCACCGTACCACTCATGTTTGTAAACGCCACCGTACCAACGCCGGGTTAATGTTAACCAGACGCTCTCATGGCAAAACATGGGGATTGAGCCCTTGGCCCATGATAACTTATGAATTTCTGGTGTGGTGGGCCAAAATAAGACAACGGTTTACATTATTATTTTATTATCTCGATTTCGGTAGGACTTTTATTATTTTTTGCTAGAAATCAACTTCTTTCGTAACAGAGCATATGTGGTTAAAATTTGTCGGATAAGCTGTGAAACACCATGTATAACCTACAGGTAAGTAAACAAATATATAGGATCCCTATTCTTCAACAAGCATCGAGTAAATATTCAATCTACTTGACTGCTGTGGGAAAAACCCTGCTTATTTCTAACCACTTTTATGGTCAAACGTGTTAATCGTTAATTTTCCTGGGTTAACAATACCTTTAACAGTACCTTGGCATAATGACAGTGGCAAGATGCGGCGACAATATCGCAAATCCTTCTTTTTGATTCGTAGAATATACGTCTCGGTTGCAATTTTTGTATCTGAGACTAGATGAAGTAGACATATATTTTATTGTGTTTCGGGAAAAAGGTTTGACATTTTATCACCCTTGACAGGTAACAAAATGTAACTTTTTATGAAATTACTTTTATCCCCGGAAAAAAATAAGTACGGATATTGCATAAACACATAAGCAAAGGTAGGTATTTAATTTTAGAATATTTTATTAAACAATAAAGTTACATTTCCTTTATATCAAAAGTACAATTATTAAATGTGCATTGGATGAATGACACGCTCCTTAAACTATTCGGTACAACAGTCGAATTTTCTCGTGTTGAAACTATATGTTTTTCTGCCATCACAACTCCCGTTGATGTACTTGGTCGCAAATCCAACCGCCATGTTTCTTTGGTGTCTCATCAAGTCCCCCCCCCCCCAGATTCAACTAAAACTGTAGCAGATGACCCTCGAAATGAATGACATACAGGCCATATAAAGCTTAGCATTTTCAAGTTGAAGAAAACTAGCCACTGTTTCGGGTACCTTACAAAACTGGTTTTTACTCACAACCTGATTGATACATTTTCCATGCATAAAACACGCGGCGATCCTTTGCTGCTGCTAGACGAATGGCTATGTACGTTCGGTAAAATTTAATATATTTTTCAGTAACTACAAATCTCCTGTTTACATTATTCTTTGTTTCCTTAAGGGCCGATTTTTCAATTTAACAATCCATTATTCTGCACAAATAGGGTACGAGTACTAAACAGTCCGTCAAATATACCCAATCAGCCTCAAGATCTCTCCGTCAAATTTTTGGCAGCAAATGGCATCAAAGTATTCAAAACAAAACACTGTAAAATATGAAGTGACAGCTTGCCATTGCAATGTTTTCAGTTTATCTCGTAAATATTATAAAATTATATAAAACTGAGCCAAAATTAAAAAAAAAATGCTCGATAGCTGAGTAAAATCCATTTTGTTCAATTAAGCTTAAAGTTTCTCCATGTTTATTGCAACTTTGCAATCCATATGTGATTATATTAACTCAACATCACATACTGGGTGTTAATGGTTTATCCTACATTTGCAAACTTGCACTTCCAGATTCTTACATGAAACAGCCTTTTCACTTAAATGTTTGTCAGGTGTTGCGTTTCAACACATTCACCACACTTCTTTCTAATTCCTCAAGAATACTTTGACACCACTGGTCCGAAACTGTTCAAGATTTCATTCATACATTCAGTTGCAGTTGTAATTCTTTGTTTTGATTTCAGTGTACAATCAGTCGCACCATCGGTGATGGTACGTGGTACACCCAGTATAACCACGTATTTGGGGCTTTATGCAGATTTAACTGCACGACAGTGTAATATGTAATTCCGCACAAGAAAGATATTGGAGGGAGCACTTTTTATACGGAAAATCCATTTTTCAGAAGAAATACAACAAGCTCAAAACAACAAGTGACAGGTGACCACAAAACATAGACTACAGAAAAGGAGAATAGACCAAAGACGAATTGACATTTGAAATTAGTGTCTCAGAATGTTAGTGATGGGATAATACATTTGCATATTGGAACGGTAAAAAGATATGACTTGAATCGTTTTTACGTTATCTCGACTGACAGACTGGAATATCTGCTCTGTTTCTGTATATATACTTTTTGTGGTATTGTTGCATAAAGTAGTTTATCCACGAACCAGTTTGTAGAACTGAACGCAACTTAATGAAACTAACTAGAAGGCACATCACTATTTCAAGTAATCCAAGGAGGACAAATTGTCATTTCATCACACTAGTGATGAGAGGATCGAAAGCCTGAGATTCGCTTGCTTCTGTAGCTCAGAGATATCGGGTTCCCTTTTGATAAAATTAGCGCAGTTTTTGTGTTTAATATACTCTACCTTAGTTAATACCTTTGATCCTAATGTTGATCCCAAAACAACATTAAACAACTCCCATGTCATGTCGCGTGCAGTAATCTGTCAATGAAGCATATTTTCCGTTTCTTTGTCATTTTCCGTGTTACTATGATGAATCATCGAAAAAGATAACAGTAAACCACGAGCAAATAGCACGGCTGCACTCAAAGATGGAAATTGAAGCAGAAGACGGCGGACAACACCAGCTCGAGTTGCTTCAGTTCTGTATGTTTCTACACTGAGTGAAAAACTAGTTCAAAATGTGCACCAAAAATACATGAGTATATAAATTGGTTGTTATAAGAATTTGGAATATGCACCAGCCCAACACTGGCTTCACTGAAAGAAAACACGATTGAATAGCTTGGTAATATTTTACAGTTTAGACCACACAAGGCTGATATCGGTAGCTTCTATTTTGGCCACTTTCTCAGTTATAATCTCGTTTCACTTCAAGCTGCCTCACATGTCAGAGATTTTCCACTTTCCCGCACCTCTGGAGCCTGTGGTTCTCGATACTTGCTTCCGAAAGGCTTTTGACTCGCTTAATTATTGGCTATGTTTATATATCTTCTGGAGATTTTTCATATATTTCAAAGATTTTTCAGACCTTTGGATATTCTAGAAATTCATCGATATCGATAAAACATTTTCCTACAATACTTAAAACCTGATTTCGACAGATGTTTCATGCGTGTCAGATGGAATTCTTATTTGACTGTTCCTTGGTTCCTTTTGGTACCTGCGAAAAATTACTTTCCACACTTGCAGTGTGCTGGGTCATTCAATTATTTTCGTGCACCGATCGGTATGAATACAATGTTCCATCTCTCTCCTAGTCGCGACTGAGTGACGTCATCTGGACAAAACAACACTATTGCAAGACTTAGCGGTTTTCTGTATGCTTTAGCGACTTGTTCCTGCACTTGTCCGCTGGCGATTTCCAGCAACATTTTTGGCTACATTGGTAACTAAATTAAAGTTCGCCTTTATAACACTTAAAGCCTTTTCAAGTGCCGAACGCAACTAGTGATTATGCTGCGCTATCTCCCCAGCCAACACACAATGGAAGTAGGAAGCTTTTACTGTAGTCATTTCTATGTACTGAAGCAGACGGGTCTGTATGGCAGTCACATCGCGCGCCGGCATCATGGAAGAGAACTCTGAGGAGCAAAGTTCGTTGTTGAGCGGTAGAAGAGAACTTGATGACCGACGGCCGCCGGTGTGAAAGAGTCCCAAGCTGTTTGTTAGAGAAGAGTCATCGATCAGTCGGACAGCCCTTCTCTGGACAACATCGAGCATAGTCGGGGGCGGCGGCACTCCAAACGTGTGAGCAATGCTCGAGGCTAGGCCTTTTCTGGGCCTTCTATAGAGTGAGAAGCCCAAAAACAAATAGCTTAGCTTTTTCCCAGCAGCTGCTGCTACTGACAAGATATGTTCATGCCAGATCAAGTCCTCGGTGATCTGGACTACGGCCAGTCTAAATGAACGGTTCTTTGGCAGAACCCGGCCATCCATCGGAACCGTATGAGCGCTAGGACGCACTGCATCTCCACGGCTAGGCGACCTGTATGTTAAATTTGTGTTGATAGAGCCGCGGGTTATGCTATAAATCATGTCACAGCTTTTGTGCACTGAGTGCAACGGTTAGATGATACCAAAAGTATTTTCATAGATAGGAGATCTTTCCCATTCTGGATCGAACAATCTGCCAAAGATGCTTATAATCATGATACCTAGTAAATTTTCATGAAAAATCCGCTGTATGTAGGTATATGAGAGCTTTCTTATATTGGTTCATCAATTTGATGATTCAACACATCTGCCAAAGGTGATCATAATCAGAATAGTAAACTATGACGAAGGTCCACTGTATGTAAGAATTTTCAGATACTTCATTTGCAATTTGACAACAGACCATGATGGTCTTCACATTTTTCAAATATTCTTCAAGAAGTGTTATCAGTCCAACTATCATAAGTACTATGTTTGTGTTCCTACTTTAAACTCAAATAGATATCCCCACCAGTCAAAAAGGCAATCAAATAATAAACATTATTAGTTTTTACGATTTTTTCACTTAAAAGACATTATTGGTGAGGCATTTTTCATAGATTTTTCTCTATGTCCATAGTAATTGCATTATGCATTAGGGAGATGATTGACACGTCTTAAACATATTATCTGTGTTTTAGGATGGAGAGCACAATGTTTTTATTGCTTTGAAGAAATTCATTAACCCGTGAATTAATAAGTGATTACTATTATGATGTAAAGAAAGATGAGGACTTGAATGGAATGTATTTTATATTCTATTTTCTTGCAAAATACAGACAAATCCCCACTGTTCAACAGGTATGTAGCTATAATGATAACGTATAAACACTCAGTATATTGAACTTATCAAATTTGAGATTGCCATGCATTAACAAATGTCCAAACCTGCTGCCAAATTTAACAGCTAGAAAATCGACCTATTATTTCTCCCATTCCCATTCGCTGAAGGGATAACGGATTGTCAAATGTAAACTTATAACATAAATCAAAATACGTGAACGTTGTCCTGCTTTCTCTGTACAAAGCATCATGTTGGAATAAAAAAGTGGTCTTGTTTATAATACAGTCGAATTTTCATGATTTTATTCAATATTTAATAGAAATCACTGATATTCAGAGACGTTTGGAAGCTTCCGTCAAATTGCATTTCGATAAGGTATTTTCCCATTGGTTCATAATATTAAAGTAGCTGAAATTGGGTCTAAGTCTCGCAATTAATAACGTTCCCGAGTCTTCAATATCATCTAATGTTACCTGGCTGATTTCACAAATTCGACAAGCTTCTGCAATCCCAAATACAACAACAACCCTGGTCGTTAAATTAACTTTGTCGAGAACATTATTTAAAAAATCGCTAATTTGTGTACTCGTAAAAATATCAGCTTTCTTGGGTTTGTATCCCTTCCCATTTTGTTTCAGAAATTTAATTAGTTTGAAATATTTCGAAATGTCTATACTATTATTTTGATCGTAACATACATTTAATTATTGAATAATTCGACCACACTGTTGATGGCTTTTGCTGTTGTGCCAATTCCGGAAAATAAGCCAAAAACACCGTCTCCCACAAGGAACTTTATGTTTTTTTCATCTTCCATCCCATTAATCTTGAATACGCGGTTTCGTGGATTTTTCCGCGATTTAAACTGGCAATAATTTTTGTGCCTCTACTTTGGCTACTTCTACTAATTCCGGTAGAGTCAAAGAAAAATCGGAATCAGACATTTTTTACTTCATAGTATTAAAAATAACTTCTAAACCATCACTAGGCCCACAATTTTTAAATCAAACCACAAATTAAATTGACAGCTACTTGATTACTTTAAATGTTTCCTTAGCAATGCAAGTCTAACTGTCGCTATAAATACAACATATGTTAGCCTACTAATTTGAAAAGTCAAATTTTACATCGATAATTTTCTGACTCAAACATTTTAATAATATAATTATTCAATATTAAATCGTCGGTTTTCCCGCCACAGAAAAAACTTGAGTAATATACACGAGGAAAGTAATAGTTTTTATATTTCTTGATCCAATAGGAGAACCATAGTCCCATCTTACACAAATTGTATAATTTTTCTCTATGTTGAGAGGCATTTTGCAATAAATTGACCATGTTCATTAAATCCCTTAATTCAAAACGCCTTCTCGCTGTTTGAATCTGTATCACAGGTGGCTAAATAGTAAAATGGGGCCTAAATGGCGTTTTTTGTGTTGCAAGAAGGGCAATCAGCAAAGATCGCAGCACATGAATGTTAGACATATGCTGAGATATAGCCTTGACAAACGGATTGGCTCCAAAAACTTACGGCGCAGAAGCTTAACCATGTTGGAATGTCTTTAAGTCCCGTAATGGTTCGTTCCTTCATGACATTCCTTCCTTCATAACATGCTTACCTCCATGGCTGATGATATGTCATGTCCGAATTGTGACTAATAGCGGTGCTGCTGCGATGCCATCGTTGTCTTCATTGATGGCAAGTGTAGGTTTTTTTGCAAAGTGAATTGCCGCTCTTGCCAGTATCAGCGGCAATAAGTATGTATTACCTGTTGGAAGAAGAAGTTATTGAGGCTTCTACAATAGCGATACTACAGAATTAAATAAGTGACGTCTAACGGCATGATGGTAAAAATCATATGGAAGAAGAAAGTATAATTCAGAACTTGCCCAAAACATGCTGAGTATCAAAAGTTAATAGGACAGTAAGGTAATCTGATTATGGAAGCCTTCATAATTCAATGTCTACTAATAAAATAATGCGATCCTTGTAACCGGCACACCCACTACTGCCAATACAATCTAATTATTCCAGGAACAAGACCCGTTATTAGGTATATCTATCGTGAAAGGGTTATGGTAATCCAATATATAGTCCAGTTACATTACGTTTTGAAGAAATATTAACGAGCTATTCATTTAAGGTTGTGGGAGTCAAAATAAGCAAGCGCCTGATAAGTGTATGCTATAATTTCTATCAAAGGCAGTCTAACCTATTCGCATTACATAAGGTTCAACCAAAATCTGCGCAACATGCGGTAAAAACAAATCCAAATCGACAAGCTATTTATGGCATGCATAGAAGCTCACAAATGGTTTGAAAATCCTAATCCTCCAAGAAAAAATGTATTTTTGCTCGCTGTTCCCATCAGTAGGCGTTCCATATAAAAATGTAGAGAAAACGAAAATATTTTTGAAATACCGGTGCTAGAATATTTAGGTTCTTTCTGTATCAGAATTTATAAGATATGGATTTATCGGAACATGAGCAAATTTAGCAATATAGTTTTGAGACTTGCTCATCTCTGATACTCAATAAACACCAATTTCCAGTATCCTTCTTTAGAAGCGTTATCTCCCTAGCCTTTTTCTTGTTGGAACTTATGACATATTTTTTCATGTGTGCGACATTAATCACTTATGGATCATCTTGTATATCTGAAAATGCTGATTATCAAATTAGGTCATTGCTTATTAGTCGGCAAGATTGTCAAGTCTGATAACCTAAAAATTAGGAATTAGTGAATGGAAGATGGTAAGAGGAAAAGAAGGAAATAAGCAGAAACAGAAAGAATGGTGTTCTTTGGTGTAGGATTTATGATTCTCTGACACTAACCGCTTGACTGACCTATTAGTTGATATTTCACTACTGTCGGCACTTGGCATGTCACTCGAGGTTGCGAAACTCCGCCGTATTAGAGGAGAGGGGAGGGGACAAAGGGTCTAATCCAATTACAAATCAAAATATGACATCGGCGGCGGTGGTAATAGAATTTTCTTGTCACGCTTCTGCACATTGAACGGAGGCAGCAAGACAGGGCGAGGAATCAAAAGCACGCGACGAAATGCTTACTCTGTATTGCTTTGTACCACATTGTTGGAGACATTGGGGTTACCAAACATGATGTGATGGATAACCTGCATGAAAATTATATGTTTTTCTCCACAGTGACATTCTTATCTTTCTCCCGATCTACGTCACAGTTACGCTAGTGTGGTTCAGTTGGTTATTTTAACATTGAAAAAGATACTGACTGAATGGCAGATGGATAGTGGACTTCCTTTGATAAAGTTAACTGGAATTTGACATGTCAATCAGTAGTTAAAATTCTAACGGCTTATCCGACTGATGCGCTTGTTTCTTTTCGTGCTCCGCTTTATTTCCTACCATTCTTCTGCCCAGAGAAAGAAAAAGATACATGCAAGATGACTGGATATGGGGGGAAGGTAAAATGACTGAAGCGACTCGCTGGGCAACCGCATACACTAAATTCGTCACGTCCAATGTATAAAAAAGAATATGGCTCACCAGAGCGTTTCCGCAGTCTGTAAAATCACTTGAATTGCTCTATAAACAGATGGAAGCAACTGTACTCATTGGAAAGTTTGCTTAAATCTGATAATGTGATAAATAAAATTAGAATACCTTTTTAGATTGTTCTTACTATAATGCAGTACAAACAGATGTTGAACAAAGTTATTACCTTTATAATATAAATAATAAGGTATTATAAAAAAAGATCTTAATAAATAAAATAAACGAATACATTTAAAAAAACAAGCTTTTATTTAGCTGTGGACAAAACGAACTGAAAGATCAGAAAAAATTATTTTCTATACTTGGAGCTCTACCTTTTCTCTTCTGCTGTTAAGCGTAATATGAAAACTTGAGATCAGTTAGCATGAATATCAGTTTTACTCGTATATGGTAAAGCAGTTTTGTTAATCTTGATGTCTTGGAATCAGTGAGTATCATTAAAATTGACATCACCCAAGTATTACCGAGGACTGGTATATTTATGGTAATGCCATGAGATCAAATCGTTGTTTTCTACGTTTATCATTTCTCTCGGGTAAACGGAAGAACTTTCTATTAACATAATTCTGGTCATTTATATTGGTATAAAAAGCAGTCCTGAAATTTGATTTTTTCTTGAGATGCTGTTTATGTAGTATATAAAATACTTGTCCTTTCTATTATGACTTTACCTAATAAAACCTAGGCATAGCCTATAACATTGACAGAAGCATCAGGTGCTTATAGTATCCTGCGCCACTGGCCCACACTGGCAGACAAGAACCGACGTAACGTCTTATGCGTAACTATAAGGGTGCAGAAATAACATCACTTTGATACAGAAACTTCGCGAATTATCGACCACGTCTTGCTGGATGACAGTTGCTCTCTTCCACTAATTGATGTGTTTAGTTCTATGCGACACGTCAGTACACCGTTGGAACGTTAATGTTGTAGAACTGAGTGTGAAATTGCAGGGTTAAGGCCCACACGAATAGTGATATCTCCTATTCTATTATTGAACTGAAAACTAAATTTTTAAAATCTTGAACGTTTGACAATTTGGATATTTATAAAACATTGAAAATTCTGAGTAATTCGAAAATTGCGAAAATTACCAATACTTTGACCATTTTCAATACTGAATACCAGAAATTTGGAAAACTTAGAAAAGTAGGAAAATAGAGCGCAAAACGTTGTTCTAAAAAGTTGAAAAATTTTGGGAACTTGAAAATTTCAAGAATGTTGGAAAATGTAGGAGTGGCCAAATCCACCACCGAATCTAATTAACTTAAAAATAGATATCACCCCCATAACTTCAGGATTTTCCAAGGACTTAGACCAGGAGATAACGAACTAGGCTCAAAAAGATCTGCGGGCTAAAAAGTGTCCAGACATCAAGAACGTTTTGTGTTTAATATGTGGTATGGAATTCTAGGGACAAAAATATTAGATCCATTTACCTACCACAACTCATCAACTTCAGAACAGTTGCTTTAATTGTTGTAACATGATATAGAAGACTGCTTGGATAATTTACTTTTGTCACAGTTTCTTAGCTGTTAGTTTCATCACATAACTCGAGAGTATCTTTCTCAGTGATTTCCCGGAAGGTGGATTGGAAACCTCACTGAATGGCCTGGCTGGCGTGTTCCCCGAATTTAAATCCTAAAGACTTTTTTCCTTGGGGTTTGACCAAAAACCAAGTTCATCATCATACTTTTGAAACTGAGCGCAAGTTACGAGAATGTGTATTGGAAGCATTTAGTATAATTACACCAGAACTTTTCGCTTGTAAAGCAGTATTCTGGGTTTCCTCCAAAGATTCATTTTTTCTAGACGTAACATTCTTTCTGAATGAAGCATATTAATTTAAATTTCTAAGAAAATGGACTTACTTGGCTGCCTTTTTCTACACTTCTGCAGTATTCTTATCATTTTTGTGGCACAAGATGTAGCACGTCAGTATGTCATGATTGCTTAAATGATCGCCTGGAATTTTGACGATAATAAAGCAATATCAACAGTATAAAATAATAGGAGTACCCGGTGACAGGTATTTAAGTCAAGTCAAGCAATGCTTACTTAAAAAAAATATGAAAAAACGCATGTTTCCTTATAACCAAGCAAAAACATGTAACATGTGCAACATTCGTATAAAAATTCCATTTGATACAAGATGTATTTTTTTCGGTCCATATAAAAAATAAATTTGATGATGGTTTCTCAAAAACGAATCGTCGGGCACAAAATTTCTGGTCAATCTAACTCTTATGACCTTAGGAACAACAAACATTTTCGCAAATTGTAAATATTTTAAGAATTTTGAATATTCCAAAATATTTGTTAACTGTAGATCTTAGAGTGTATGTGGTAGAAAAAGCACAAGCAAAAAAAATTGAAAACCTTTGAGACCAAAAATTTCAATTAAATGTTCTGGAAACTTGGTCTTAGTATCCTTTGATATATTCGACAAATACCCTTATGCTGTATGCCTAAAACGTCAGATAACAAGATTTTCGAACAAGTAATCCAATTCTATTAGGAATCATCTCGTATATCCAGAATTAACGATATGGTATTTGCCAAAATAAATTCATGATATAAGCAGCGAACCCAACTCACAATTCCTGCAATTCCCCATCGTTTTCCTTAAGCTTCCTGATTATTTCCCCCATCCCAGTCATTCCGCCAACGGATTTTGAAATGCAAAAGTTTCACCCAGGTGGAGGCAGAAGGAGCTTCTCCTTCGTAGCGTCTCCTAAACTTCGTTAGGGCCTCATCGTCTATTCTTTTATAACAATGTTTTTCAGGATTACATCTACCTGAACTCTTATTATATCTTAACAGCTTTTTCAACTTGTCGCTTTCTGCATTTTCCCCCTACCAGTCTTCATACCCTCTTTTAGACAGGGACGGATTGAGAACGATCACCTTTTACGAGCTCTAGCCGACTCATTGATTTCGTTCAGTTGAACTCAGCTGCTGTTTACGCTACGTGAAGTATGACCTGGCCTTTCCAAACATGCTGCTTTCATCCATTCGACCACCGACAGTTAACCATGGACAGCTGTTGTCTGCTTTTTGGTAACTCATCAGCATGGTCTCGGCTCTGGAACAACGAACGAAAGCAAAGCAACCATCCGAGGTATGAGCTGTCGAAAACAACGAAAAGCTGTCTATAGTTGGTTGTCTGTGGTCGAACGGACGAAAGCAACATGTTTAGTTGTTCAATGGCAAGTCGACCGCATCCACTGTACCACCAAAATCGTCAGCATTTAGCGGTCACAGTGATGACTGGGCTGTCAAGCGCGAACTGAAGCTTTTACATTTCCAACCGACAGCTGCTAGACACTTTGTGCTGTCTTATTTCGAAGTATTGGCCTAGTCAGTTAATTGTTGTCTGAATGGACCGCATACAGTTTTGTTGCCAGTACGCACGTATGCCAAATAGGTTATGCTGAGCTCTTCAAGATACTAACAGGTTGTTTCGATAGCTAGCGCTATTTAGCAACTGAGCTAGTCCATACTTCGTTCAACGCTATACCTTAGCAATTTCTTGCAAAATTTCATAGAAAAACATTTTAAGTTATAATCACATTAATTTGACAAGAAAATAGGTTTAGAAATGTTACATTTGCTCCCAAGCGTCTGCCCTTTTCCTAAAGTGGAGAATAAAACCAAAGTAATTTAGAAGTCAGTATTAGCCCAATGAGGCATTTATTACTAATCTAATACTAAAAAAGGTCGAAGGATATAGGCAACTATTTAGGTCATCTTGCGGCCAAATCGAAGTAGTTTTGCCCTACAAAATCTCATTAGGTCAAAATATGATTAGCCAAGTGTTTTGAATGAATGGCTTCCATTTGTGGAAATGGTCACAACAGACTGACTTCGGAATTAGATTTTCATTCACAAGTGAATGAAAATTCTATGCGGAGGAAATTTCTTTGTCAAATGTGGCAACAATAGCTACCCAAAATTCAGGGACCTTAGAAACAGGCAAAATTTTCGGATTTTTTAAAAATTTCAACGAGGCACTCTGATAACTACATAACCTCAAATTACAAGGACGCTTTGTTTTAAGCCGAGAAGTTATTAATTATGCATTTTTGGGTGACATAGGTGTTTTTGGGGAAAGTAACATAATATGCCAACAATTAGTTAATGTGCGTCTTTTACTATTGAATGGGGAATATATTAAGTATGGCCGTTTTCAGAATTTCGACCTGGAGGGAAGTACTAGGCTGTATTTATTAGTTTCCCGTTGCTGTATGCAATATGAAGACATTCCTGACATGGACCATTCTCTCTTTTTAATTGAAGTCATTGCCAAATCCAGAGAGAGGGAGAGAGAGAGAGAGAAAGAAGAGAGAGAGAGAAAAAAGAGAGGAGAGAGAGAAAAAGATAGAGAGAAAAAAAGAGAGAGAGAGAGAGAGAGATGGACGTATCGGGGTGCGTTCATTAGTAGCATTTTGTGTCTGATTTTGATAGTTCTGTGGTTTACACGCTACTATATAGTTGGGAATTTAAAAACCCGTTTTGCCGTTTTCAACTTGTTCCAAAGAAAAAGGGATAGATTCTGAACTTGTCATAGAGAAGAACCGATCGCTTCAAAATTACGGTTTATAGTCATACATAGTCCGAATATTAAGCGGGACGTACCATTTCTACAATACTTCCGTAATGAACTCTCCTTTTTTTTTAAACAGTCGTAATACCTCAGTTTCTTTTTAAGTAACCCAGTAGTATTGAGAGGTATGTCTATAAGCCTTAGGCTTCTTCTGGTTTGAATTTTCAGACATCTCTCATACTAGACTTTAATATGACTGAAGAAACTAGCACTCATAAACAAGTGCGTTGCAAATTAAAAAACTAATATTCAAGACTGTCACTGAAACCTATAGGGGTATTTAGGGGGGGTTCCTGGAGTCGCTGGTCTCAATACCGTAGTCGGTTGACCTCCGTCATCAAAGCCACTTCAAAGTAGATTTAGAAAAAATGCCTGAATATTTTTGAAAAATGTATATTGCCGATGGGTGGGTGGCTGAATCCAAATCTGGTGTTCACTCGGAGAAGAAAAGGCATCCACCTTGACATCAAGACTAACTTATTGAAACAAGGACTTGAAAGAGTATACACGAAACTTGACCTACAACACAAGAATCACGACCAGTTCTAGAAAAAGTTTATTTCTCACCCTTCGAAAATCATGGAACGAGAATCTTGACTCATAACTTAGAGGTGGAGTTTCGACGGAGTTTCTCTAGAGGTAAACAAGGCTTGAACATGAGCTGAAGCAAACTGGGTAGCCTCTAGGTCAAATTTGTTTTTCAGTCAGAGCATGCATTAGACACTAGCCTTCTCAAAATAGACTTCCGATAATCGCGAAGAGGAGAAACGTAGATAGCTGTAATACATAAACTAAAAACATATGATAAGGTCCTCTTAATGGGGAGTATCCCAGTTAATAATACTAACCAATTGGCAAGTGATGCTGAATCCGTTTCTGTGTTGAAAAACCGTTCCTTAGGAGGATATGAAAGTTTTAACATTATAACAGCGATAGAAGCTTAATTCTCGTGTAGGCTGGCAATTTTTCATAACGTTCCTTCTAAAGTACTCCATAATTGGATATTGCTGGGCGATTACTTAGGAAATACAAGAAAATCATGCTACGATGTTTTTCTTAACTTTCAGAGGGGATAGATACATAAGGATGCTAAACGTTTCTATATCGGATGTTCTTTTTTGATACTCCATTCGCGAGGAGGTACAGTAATCGTGAAAAAAAAATTAAAATAAGAGCCTGCTGTATCTCGGCAACCGCTTAACCTAGAGCTATCGGATTAAAAAAATCAGCTCATATTTTCAGTTTCCTAAAATGTACGCTAGGTGGCGCCATTCCAGTTTTAAAATTTCAAATGTCATTATTAACCTTATCGTATTGACTCTTGAATTTCAATTTTTTTCGTAGATGTCATTTTATCAAATTTTGATTATTTTGGGGCCGGGAAGGGGTTAAGCGCCATTTTAAAAAAAGTGTCACCTTTTTTTCGGTTTCACCGATTTTTACGATATTGGTTTTGATTCAAAGAGTAGTCGTCTGCGCTTCCAATAAATGCTTAATCATGTGTTCAGTTTGTGGATTCTTTCGAAAGCTCCAAAAACAACGTTACAACTTTTTATACTGATTGGAAAGTACATAAAAAGTCATATATAGTTCAAGTAATGCTAGATAAGAAAAAAAGGGTTTATGCTACGGAATAGTTGTGTAAGATATACCAATATGACACAGTTTTAAGATACCTTAGTTTAAAACTATTTTTTACGCTTTTTCATAACCACTAGAAGGGGGCGTAGCTATCACCTGACAAATGGAAAAGTATTCTTTGTCAGGCATTTTTCATATTTAACCCCAGTCGTCATTGAAATGTAAACAATTAGGGAAATGTCGCGTTTCTACATTTGTGTTATATTTAGATTCACTAACGGTGCGAATTATGGAATGTTTGATATCCATTGTAATATTCTAGCCACTATTCTGTTTAAAAGGGCGTACTAATAGTTTCTAGTGCGCCGTCACGGACGAAAACTAAAGAATAAACTGAAATAAATTAGTGCAATCGTCAAATATTAAATAAAAGCAGTTCAGACACGTGACCAGGCATCAATAACTTGAACGGAAGTAATATAAATCCTGGGAAATAGATTCCTTTTAGGACTGCATACATCTTGTCAGGAAAATACTAATTTATTATTTTGCTTCTGATCTAGACTGTCACTACATGGCGCACTAGATTTTGTTAATTACATGATCAAACTAACTTACCTGTAAGTGATGTTCGATCTAAATTATGTGAAGTCCTCGTCGAAGTAAATATTTAGAATACATATCGTAGTACCCTCGCAGTAGTATCCAACAGCCATGATTTCAAAGCGCGCACGCATATTTGGGCGTATTATACGGTAAAACTTAAGTGGTTGCCACATGAATGACCTCGAGACTTTTAAAAACTCAGAAATCCCAATTTCAGTATTATTCAACCCAATCCGGATGTTGTCTGTTTCAATTAGTTTGCACAATCTGACCTGAGCTTAGAGCTAGCAGTGTTGCTGATTTCCTCATCCAAATATCTCCAGAGCTTACCAGTAACCCCTTTGGTTGGTTGAGAACAACCACAGTATCTATATTTCCGTTGAGATGGCCTCAGCCTGTAAATGCCCTTCAAAAACCATCTTATGTCTGCATCGCTAGTAACATTTTGGGTAAAAGACTGATAGCTCAAACAATTATATCTTTATCTCTTATCACCTGTGAAGTAAGAAATTTCAAGGTAGGAAACTAGACACGTATTTCTTTCCAACAAAGGTCCTACCGTAATCTAAGCCCACAATACATGATGGATTATCGATGTTGATAGGAATCACTGCTTTTCAGTGACGATAACCAGGGTAAGCTTCAGAATTCGTGGGAGCAGCATCCTGGGTCCCTCCATCAGACCCTTGCGTTACTTCTAGAAGTGACATTTCAGAAACTCCGAATAATTGAACCACAATCAGGACGGTGACAGGTGCAGCTCCACCACCGTTTCCACTTCCCACTGACGCAAAAGCTCATATGTACCAGTATTACTACTTGATTTTATATTTGATGCAAGGGCAGTAAGATTTTCCCGCAACCTGGTCCAGATGTGGAAACCAGAAGCTCCTCATTCTATTGATGCAGGTTGGGGTAGAATATACGACAGCTCATCAATTCGGTAGCAAAGCATTCACCACAGAAGAAAACTACCAGTTCTTCCTGATGATTATCATGCGGGACCTTCTCGGGTGCCCAAAAACTGGAGACTCCTCCTTGGCCAACCAATGTCTCAGTCCGGGAAACTATACATCAAAAAATTGGATAAGTCAATACCTCTGACCGCATTTGCCGGTTTCTTTACGCTCCAGCCGAAGTAGACCTTAAGTTATATTATGTTAGTGGCATAGTTGCGTTAAAATTCCCTTGAGAATTTTACAAGGCAAGAAATTTCACTCGTTAGTATATATTCGGCTGTAACGAAATGAGAGACAAGCTGACAACAAGATCCCGATGTTCACCGCAAAGTTTCGGACTGTTTTGGTTGCTGTCCATTATTGCCCTTACTAGGTTTAGTTATGTCTGCGTCATCCGCTCAAATAAAGCTACTTTCTTTCCGTCACAATCTAATACTGAGCTTGAAAGTGTTCAATATTTTCTTAAGGTATTCCAGAAATTGTTTTATTAACTTTGTGAACACATAAGGGGTATAATTTACCCTAAACGGTTCAGCATTGTATTGGAAGAGCTGTCCCTTGAATATGAATCTGAAATATATTCTATCACTCCCCCTAACGGCTACCAAAATCCAGACTCTTGAAGCAAGTATCTCTACGGAGAAGTCTGATCCCAGTTCAATAGCCTAGAGTTAAGTGTTGTATCCCTATAAACAAACAGCCTTGAGGTAAGGAATCAAACCTGTTGACCCCTGAGACTTGGGGGCAAGAAAAAGTTGGATAGGTGCTGATTCTTAGTTAGCTCAACTTCTTTACTGATAGCTCCGCAGTCAAGCAATTCATAGATGGACTAATGAAATTCAGCTATGGCAAAGTGCTAAACCAGCCGCCATCTGAATAGCAGGTGACCACTTGAGTCCAACTCACGACCTTAGCACCATTCCTAAAGCTCTGCCATTGATGATGAATAAGCGATAATGTCCATGCTGATCTACACACCTCATCTGTAATAGCGGGTTGATGTTTTCAGTATATTGTCTGGCCTTTTGCCCTTCAGTTGCTGCTCTGTTTATCTGATTTCTATTAAGAATTGACTTACTTGGTCAGACCTACACGGAAGAGCAAGATATCACTTGAAGCCTATGTCAGAATACTCCTGAGTCCTTTGCTTTACTGTGAATATGTGGCAGCATGGACTCTTCTCCCTTCTTTGATCCTAGACGATAGAGTATTGCCACTTGCAGTTAATGAACAGCTCGCATGTTGCTGTACACAGTAGAAGCACGCATCTCTGCGTGCTTTAATTTCTATTATGGCTTCCATTACCTCAGGGTTCACTCTAGGTGGCTGGAATAGAACAGAATTTATTCATCTATCGTCATCAACAAGATCTGCCCTCGAAATGTCAGCCTTGGAACAACGCGCAAACGTTAATTATACTAAGGTCGCCGCACCATCGTGGTGATGCGTCATCTATTGAAGCACACTACATGGCCTTTAAGAGAGCGCCCTGCTGTTCGAGTGCCACCTTCGCAAAATGTAACGTTAATCGGGCATAATGATATTTAGCTTTCGCTATTACTGAACATTATAACTTTGGTGGTTTCGTAACCGGAGATGTTCATACGTACAGTCCTGTTCCATAGGTATCACCAGCCATGTGGAATTTGCTATCACAAGTAAAATGTAGTAAAAGGCTTGTCTCGCATAGATAAAACCTAATCTCTATCTGTTATTAACGAAAAATGATACTTTAGTGGTTTCTTAAACTGTCATATGCATTCTGGTAAAGATATTCCAAGGTTATCACAAACCAAATGAAATCTGCACACAGGCAAAATGTAACGCTAACCTCACATAAGCTGCCTATTATTTATCTGGTCATAAGAAAAAGATATACAACGCTAGTCTTACATATATGTAGCTAATCTTTGTCGTTCTTTAATGATAAATGGTACTTCGGCTTCTTCCTAACTTCTCATGTGCCTCCTTACAATATTGTTTCATAGTTATCACAAACCAGTTGGAATTGGCTGTCCCAAGCAAAATGTACCGCTAGTCTCACAGATGTACCCAATTTTTATCTGTTATACATGAAAAATGTCACATTGCTACAGTGCTATCACAAACCAGATAGAGTTTGCTATCCCAAGCAAAATTTACCGCTCTAGTCTCACATAGATGTATGTACCCAATTTGTATCTGTTATAAATGAAAAATGATATATTGCTACATTGCTATTACAAACTAGATGGGATTTTCTATCTCAAACAAAATGTAACGCTATTCTCACATATATGAACCTAATCTCTATTTGTTTTTATTGAAAAATGGTACTTCGGCAGTTTCCTAAACTGTCTTGTGCATTCTTATTATGCTGTTGCAGGGTTATCACAAACCAGACGGAATTTGCCATCTCAAGCAAAATGTAACGCTAACCTCGCATAACATACCTAATCTCTTTCTGGCAATAAGGAAAAAATATATCTTAACAACTTCCCAGCCTGCCATGTTCAAACTTACGGTCCTGTTCCATGGTTATCACAAACCAGATGAAATATGCTATCACAAGCAAATGAGAAAAGATTGTTGACCATACCTTGTTGCTACGTTGTCCCAAACGCTTTCAGTGTTGTTATTTGTGCAACGAAGTTCAGTATTGAGTCATTTTTCCAAACATCTTCATTCTTCCTTTGTGTGGAGTATCACAAGCTAGGTCCATGTTGCTATCCCAAGCAACCGAGTCCAATGTTACAACGTTTTCCCAAATGCCTTCGTTCAGCCTTGGTGTGGAGCTGACTATCCCAAGCCAGGTCCACGTTGCTATCCCAAGCAACCGAGTCTAATGCTTCCACGTTATGGTATGAAGGTATGAAGTTGGCTATCACAAGCTAGGTCCAGGTTGCAATCCCAAGCAGAACGTTATCCCAAACGTCATGCTAGCCACAATTTGCAGCGCCGGTGAGGCATCCATACTAATATTCATTTAACCTGCACCTAAAACAGATCGGTTAGTTGACAGTTACCTGATGGTGACGTCCCTTCAGAAAAACAGGCCTGCACGCCACTTTCTAATTTTGGTCGGCGACGAAAGCAACCTTCAGGCGACCGTCGGTCGGTATCTCGTTCGCAAAGCTCATCTACCTTCTGTCCTGTTTTCTAATTCTAAATGTTCAACGGATCATCGACACTGCACTGCACGTAGCACGTAAACGAGGCGCACCGATTAACGTCTTGACGGTCAGACACGAGAATAAGGAAGGAAGGTTTTAAATGCGGCCAGAGGGGAGAAACCTGGGGGAAGGGGCGCAGAGCCGCCTTCCTTCTCTGCGTGAGCGCTTTGAAATCGTGGCGGTTGGATACTACTACGAGGGTACTACGATATAGATTCTAAATATCTACTTCGACGAGGACAGAACATAATACTCTATTTTAAATGCATGTACATAGGACAAGTATACTGAGTGATAAAAAAGGTACCTACGTATATTAATTAGAATTTAAGAATTTTTTTAGATATCGATCTATCTTGCCATGAACATCAAGTGATAAAATGGTCAGCTTTTTCTGTGAAGTTTTTGTGGTGACTACGTGTATTGTTGGGAGATCAAAAAGCTCTCAGTTTTCGTACATTTACGCTGTCAGTTAAATGTTAAATTTCGTGTAGCTTATTAAGAAGCATTTTTGTGATTGCTCAAAATGCCTAGAGTGTGTAGAATTCGCCGTGTGTCATAGGTAAGTGACTTTGAGTGGAGTCAAATTGTAGAGTTGCGTTAAGCTGGTCTATCGATAAGAGAAGTTTCTAGGAGGACCAACAGTTGCTCACGCAGTATACTGCAGTGTGAACGAGCGTGGACTCACGAAGGCCAAAGACAGCGAGCGAAGGATTCTGGGCGTGCCAGAGAGACCACAGAGCGACAAGACCGCCGGTTAAGAGTTCTGCCTTTACTATTCGAGCCATCGCTAATCAGTGGTTTGAAGAACTTGGAAGGATGGTTGGTATGCGTACGGTATATCGCTGAATACGGTAGTTTGGCCTTTTTTCTAATCGCCCACATTGGGTGCTACCTGAACATCGGCGTAACCATTTGCTGTAGAGAAAGAATTCTATGGGACCGGCAATGGAATCAGGTGGTCTTTAGAGATGAGTCCCGCTTGTGTCTGGGGATGCACAATGGTCCAGCAAGAGTGAAAAGGCGACGTGGTGAAAGACGTGACCCACAATTTGGCAGAGAGCGTCACGTTCACCACACCGTGGGAGTTATGATATGGGGTGCTATTGCTTGGTAGTAGATTACCACTTATTTTCATCAGAGGTAATATGACAGCCCGACACTATATTCAGGGAAAAGTGGAGCCTCATCCTATTCCATTCCTAGACGCCACCCAAAACCCGATTTTTCAGCAAGATAATGCCAGACCGCATCTTGCCTGAGCATCGTTAGCCTTCATGTATCAACATCGCATCAACCGTTTACCTAGGCCACCACGATCGCTTGACCTACCTCCAACTGAACGTGTCTGGGACATGATAGGTCGCAGGCTCTTGAATTTGCCACACGATGCCCAGACGTGTCAATGGGTGTATAAGAAATCGTGGATCCTCAACACATTATTGAACCAGTTTCTGCAGTTAGTTGACTAATCCAGCTGAAAGTTTAATTATTTTACCAGTAAGGGACACTGAACACATATGCCAAAAATTATTAAAATCGGATAAACATACGTAGGTGTTTACCTTTTTGTGTCACTCAGTATAATCGATTGTTCAAAGTCAACTGAAATAGAATATGGAGTATAATTGAAAACAGAATATTTTTCGTGTATCAAGCGATATCTGTGCCTCGTAGCAGTTATAAGAAATCATAGAATTAAATTTCTACGTAAAATACTTTGCAATCGTGTCATATTGGTGCATTCTACATAACCATTGTAGTTGTTGGAAATCGGTCAAGCGGCGGCGTAGCTAGAGGTAAAAATAGAAAAAAATAAAGACGCTCAAACATTGTTCTTTGATATTTCATAGGACCCGGATCATTTTCAGAAAAACTTTTGCCGGGTTTAAAAATTAGATTGTCAAGCTTGTTCAGTTGGGTCTATAATTTAACCATGAATCGACTTACGAACGAACAACGCTTGCAAATTATTGAATTTTACTATCAAAGTTCATGCTCGGTTAAGAGAGTGCATCGAGCACTGCTTCCAATTTATGGGCAATTTGGTCAGCCTACTGAGGGAGCTACTCGGAAGCTTGTGACTAAATTTCGAACCCAGTTTACATTATTGGACATTAAACCACCAACACGCAGACGTAGAGTGAGGACTGAAGAAAATATTGCGGCTGTATCCGCCAGTGTTAGTGATGACCGTGAAATGTCGATTCGCCGCCGTTCGCAGCAATTGGGCCTCTGTTACTCCACTACGTGGAAAATATTGCGACAGGATTTGTGTGTAAAACCTTATAAAATACAGCTGGTGTAAGAATTGAAGCCACACGACCTCCCACAACGTTTCCAATTTGGTGAATGGGCGCTGGCAAAGTTGGAGGAAGATCCACATTTTTATCGAATAATTCTGTTCAGCGACGAAGCTCATTTCTGGTTGAATGGGTACGTTAACAAGCAAAATTGCCTCATCTGGAGTGAAGACCAGCCAGAAGCATTGCAAGACCTACCAATGCATCCCGAAAAAATCACTTTTTGGTGTGGATTATGGACCGGTGGCATCATCGGGCCGTACTTCTTCAAAGACGACAATGGCCGGAATGTAACTGTGAATGGCGAGCGCTACCGTGCGATGATAACAAACTTTTTTTACCCAAAATGGAAGAGCTGGACTTGGTTGACATGTGGTTTCAACAGAACGGTGCCACATGCCACACCGCACACGAAACAATGGCCCTATTGAGAGGCGAGTTCGGTGAACAGTTTATCTCATGCTTGGGGCCCGTCAATTGGCCGCCTAGATCGTGTGATTTAACGCCGTTGGACTATTTCTTGTGCGGCCATGTTAAGGCTAATGTCTACAAGGATAAACCAGCAACGATTGACGCACTGGAAGCCAATATTGAAGCATTTATTCGTGAGATACCGGCCGATATGTTGAAGAGAGTGTACCAAAATTGGACCTTGCGCATGAGCCATCTAAAGCGGAGCCGCGGCCAACATTTACATGAAATAATCTTTAAACATTAAATTATATCGACCGTTCTATCTACTCAAATAAAGATTTAATCGTATTTTCAAATTTTTTGTGTTTTTTTTTGAAAATCAAATCCTATACCTCTTAAAAAATCACCCGTTATAAGGGAATACAGGGAAAAGAGATGACGTCATACGTACCCTAGCGAGGGAACACGTGTGTATGCGACATAAACGTGTTCTTTCCCCACCTCAGAGATCCGTCTACCATCTACAGATACAACAGCCATAGCCGAGAGAAAAAAATCTTTTGGGACGGGATTCGAACCTCCTTAAATCACGGCGCTGATTAGTAGACCCGTAGCGCCTACCACTAAGCCATCACGCAGCTTTACTGTTGTATGGCCATGGGGATTGTAGCATGGAACATGTTGCAAAAGGCGTCGATACCCCTCCGCAAGTGCTATCTCGATTGGTTCCTTTTGACGCATCTTTCGAGTTTCCCATGTCCTATTATAGATTGTGTATAAGTGGATTTAACGCCGTTGGACTATTTCTTGTGCGGCCATGTTAAGGCTAATGTCTACAAGGATAAACCAGCAACGATTGACGCACTGGAAGCCAATATTGAAGCATTTATTTGTGAGATACCGGCCGATATGTTGGAGAGAGTGTGCCAAAATTGGACCTTGCGCATGGGCCATCTAAAGCGGAGCCGCGGCCAACATTTACATGAAATAATCTTTAACATTAAATTATATCGACCGTTCTATCGAGTCAAATAAAGATTTAATCGTTTTTTCAAATTTTTTGTGTTTTTTTTAAAAATCAAATCCTCTTAAAGAATCACCCGTTGTTTGGTGGTAGCAACTTTAGGTTTCTAACCCGTGTAGCTCTAAGTACCTATTAGACATATGTCGTACATCATATATTTTCCCGTAAATTTGGTCTTAAAACTTAAATTATAGATATTATTAAACCAGAACATAACCATGAAACAAAGGATAAAATACTATCACTCCAGACCCGAAGTATGAATAAGCAAATTGGGAAAAGGTCATTCGAATATAAAGGCCCACGAGCCTATAATCCTCTGCCTGATGAATGTAGACAACACATACACTATACATACAAAATATATAAAACTGTGGATACAAGAACAATCGTATATGATGAATGAAATAATAAATTAATATATATTCAGATTTTCTCAACAGAAACTTACCTACTTCTAGAACTATAGAAATTATAAGGTTTTAAATTCAGTTTACTTATACGGATTTATATAATATCATAAATTTGTGTAATTATTTGATATAATCATTTATTCAATAATAATTAATAATAAATAATTAAAATATATCAGTATGTACTGTAATGACAATGTTTCGTATGGGTAAATACCCGCGCGCAGGCAACTACCTTCTGCGGGTACTTTATGTTTATTTGTTTTATTCGAGAATAATTGTATTTTACGAATAAACATTATATTATTATTATTATTATTATTATTATTATTATTATTATTATTATTATTATTATTATTGTTATACGCATGCCGCACAGCGCTGAGGCATAGTTGAGCATTGATGCATGCATCCGTGTATGCAACGCCCTGCTGGGCTTGCAGGCAGAGTTACCAAACCGCAAAGATAAATCTGTGTATTCTATGGACTACTTATAATTGCTGTGTTATACGTACTACGCACTAAACTGATGATATCGGTATTAAGCGCAGGGTCTAACCACTTGACGCCATTTTCTACTTAACAGAAGACAAACATTGTTATGGACGTTCCTAAATACTCTACATGGTAAACCAGACTTCCAGGCTACGTTATTTTCATTTCTACCTCGGCACAGGTTCGCCCGCAATTCCTAAAATTGGTTAAGGCTTTCGCGGCCAGTTGATAAACTGCTGCCTTGATTCGGGTCTAAAGAAATTCCAACCGACGACGGCCTTTAGAACCGAATCAAGAGTGCAGTTTAATGCCTAGAATGTCAAACCGATAAATGCTGCCGGGCAAATATTTGTCAGCCTACTATACTTATGTAGATTGAAACTTCGTCAAAGTCACTACCAACCCTTCACCCAAATATTCATCCCTACAAAATCACTTCCGATAGACATCAAGTTAAAATCCACTACCTTTCGTGTTAATATAATTATGCACCCTCCCTGAGTTGACTCAGGTGCAGACATATACGCGATGGTTTGGTTTGGTTGATACGTAACGAATGAGTCATCGGTTGATCATACTAAAGCGTATGTCAGTTTACTCACGGTGTTAGTCACTGCGAATGACAAATATGAATGCATGGGGCAATAAAATAATGGGGTTGCTTTTAACGGGTGTGTTTTTGGGATTTTAAGTTTCCTATGATTCTGGTTCTTACCCTAACAGTATCGTAGACCAATTATTGGTGTAGCTCCGTGCTTCTTAAATAGCCCACATATATCTTGAAGGCGTTTTGAAAGCGTCTTTTTGAGGTACTACAGACGTCGTAAGGACGTCTTGTAAACGCTGTATGCCATCGTACAGACGTTGTGTCTCGTGTTAGGAAAACTGAGCGTTTTATAATACGTTCGTAAGGTCTTTAGTGCGACATTAACAAGACATAATAAGAAAGAGTCGGATCATTAGAAAGTATATTTACTGGAAGGGATGTTCTAAAGACAAGTTAATTTCTTAAACCGTAATGTTTTTGGAGTGACTGCGAGACGATACGAAGCTCGCCTTAGTCAATCTCCAACTGCTAACTTCACCTCGGTGGCTTTAAATAAAACTTTTAACTTTTTAATCCAAAATTTGCTTGGTACGTTGCTTTCATACTACTTAGTATGATGCCTCATTCAAGGCACACCATCTTAAATAATAAAGGAATAAGTATAAACCTCAGTCGTTGTTGCATCAAGCCACTTACTATTTTACTTGCCACAGACCACCTGGCTCGCAGCATTTTGTTGAAATTAGTTTAAATTCACGACCTGCACTTACCTTTAGATACATAGAGAACTTTTTTCTAATATCTAATATTAATTAATGCAGAGAGAGGGCGATCGAAATAATTCACAGTTCCTTTTCCCAATGAAAACAAGTGGAAATCAGGCCTCCAAACAGCAACCCAAAAATAGCATTGAAGATTGACACATGACAGATCTACAGATGTTGCAGAAGTAAATATAGGGATGTGCTCCCTTTAAACAATGCCTCGGTATCTGGTGATCAATTAATAAGTTAGATTAGAATTTTCGCAATAAATCTTGATGTTGGATATGTTATCAATCCTTGTTGGGTAAACAAGTAAATATGTTACCTTTGATGTTTAATGGGGTATTTAGCAACAGGATTTATCGTATGTTCACTAATAGCTTCAACTTTTTGAAAATATAAAAATCGGAACTTTTCTATAAGAAGTAGGGAATGTGTCTTTAATGTAGTGTCGGGATGTTCGTAAAACATCGTACTAAAGTTGTTTTAAAAACCTGTGCTATCTGGGTACTAGACACTGTTCTAACAAGACGCATTCCAACTATACTAGAATGCCAAGAATCAAAAACAAGGCAGTCTAATAACCAATAGGAAGTGTTTTCTGACAGAGTTTGGCGTTTATGAAGTAAATTGGTCAATTCATTAATTTTCGACAAAATAATACATTCCTAGATTTTTCATATCATCCGAAATGTCCAATCACAAAGTTGACTTCTTCATTAGATATAGGACTCATGTACTCCCCATAAGTCATGCTACTGCTAGAGAATAGTTTATTTAACCTCTTAATAATCAGTCTGCCAGTATATCAAATATCTTTGCTCTTCTGAGGTCTCCTTCATAATACTGTCTCAATTTATACCTATCATAGAACCCATTGGACTTGTCCTTCTCATTCTAGCTTGGTGGTATTATAGAGACTGCTCACGTATTTGTGGTGCTGCTGTCTCGATTTTACTGTCCATACTTGACTTTGTTCAGATGAGGGCTGTGCAACTGATGGCTGACACTTCTCCAACAGACGCTCTCGTGCCCTTCCACACGTCGGTGATCTGGCTCTCTTTTACCACTGGGCCAACGGGCTTTGCTCCTTGGAGCTCTCTTTCATAATGCCACCGCGCATTGAACCTGACAGGCGGACCCCTTCCATCCCAACTGTCAAGCTTCGTACATGCAGAAATGGACGTAACCAGCCATGCCTTACTCCAAGTGTATAGAATTTGTCGAACAATCTACCCGAGGAGGCTTTTGCAGTTCTGTTACCTAAGGTAAAAAATGACATTATGTCGGTACTATTCGTGATTATTCGTTAGAGCGGTCCGGTGGACCTGTGCTCTTAGTTAAAAGTCTCGTCGGTCTGTTAGTCTGTCAGGTCTGGCTACCCAGATACCAAACATGTTTAAGGGGAAAAGGGAAAGAAGGAAAGAAAGGAAGGAATTATTTTGTAACTCCAAAAAATAATTTTTATCGGTTTTGTATACTGAAATAATTTTGGCTGGTCTGAATTTACAATTTAATTTTGATTAGTGCGAGGCGCGGCCTGGAATGTTTGCGAACTTGCTCGACTGTGTGGTCTACTGACTCACGCAACAGAGGGTTGCTGTGCCATTCCGCTTGATTATAACGCCACTGCGCCTGTTCTTTTACGTAATCCCTTAAATACAGGATATCAAGATCTCTGTGAATAGTCTCATTTGATACGTACCAAGAGGCGTTAGTAATTGTGCGTAGGGTTCTGTTTTACAGGACTTGCAGTCTCTGCATGTGCGTCTTGGCAAAAAACACCAAGCCGCGCATGCGTAGGTGATTTTGGGTCTTTGACCATCTTATACAACCGAATCTTGTTGATCAAACTTAATTTTGAATTTCTGCACAACAGAGGATAAAGCTGCCGAAAGGTAATTTGGAATTTTGTTTTCGAAATATCAGTATGTTTCTGCCAGGTCAACCCCTTGTCAATGATGACTCCAAGATACCTGACAGATGATAAATGCAGGTTGTCTATTGTACTTAGCCATTCAATGGCTGCGGAAAGATCGCCTGCAATGCCTGAGTGGCGCTAATCAGGGGACTTGTTATTTGTTGAAGGGACCTAAGCGCAGTTGCTAGGTCCACATTCTGCGTGTTCAAAGTGGGTTGAACAGAGGGGGCTGCCGAAGATGTTGAGACGGCTGCTTCCGCGTATGACTTGCTGCGTCTTTGCGTTATGACTTCCAGATTTCGCCTGGGGGTGAATCTGCAAGGGGGACTGTTAGCGGGATGCGCCCCTCCACAGTTCGCGCACTTTCGCTCCTCTTGTCCTGTGAGGGGGCGTAAATGTGTCATGTGGTCGGAAGCACATCTTAAACATTTGGGAGATGCTGTGCAGTAAGACTGCGCATGACCATACCTTTGTCAGCGGTGACATTGCCCAATAAGTCTAGAGTTCTTTTGAACTTCAACTCTGATTGCTAGACCCAGCAGCTCATGTTCATTGAACAGCTGCTGGGACTTTTCAATCTTGGTCAGTATCACGACCACCAAAGGCATGGGTGCGCCGCCACTGGATTTGAGTCGGATAATGTGGAGAGGAGTATATCCCCTCTGTTCTAATTCCCCTGTGATCTCCTGTTCCGAAAACATTGCGGGTATGCCTCTGACTACCGCGTGAATATTTCGTTCTGAAAAAAGAGAGAACGTATGATGGAGCACGTCCTACTCCCTGAACAGGCGAACGATTCTTCGGTAGTCATCCTCAGTTTTCGGCAAAATCCTGATTCCCGCATCAACGGCAACTGCGCGTTCTTAATGCCTAAGCTTATAAAGGTGTAGTTTAGATGTCGCCACTTGGTCGCATCACGCAAAACAATGGGCGTGATTCGCCCCTGGCGGGGTGGTGTGATGGTCAACTCATCAGCAACGTGAGATTGTTGAGATAATGCACCCTCAGTCGATGCAGTGGCCAAAGATTGAGAAGATGTGGTCGCTGCATCGACCGTCATAGGACAAGTGACAGAAGAAGTTGATACGTTTAATGAAGCAGAAGGTTTTGAGGGGACTGTCAACTTGAATTTTGATTTTGCTTTTGGAAGAGGTGGGAAGTCATCCGTCTTGTCGGTTTTGTTCGTTTTGTCGATGCGTCTTTTCCTAGACCTGACCTGGATGAATCCGTCATTCTGAATTTCATCGTCGGTCGATGTCACGTCAGTTAAATTTTCAAGAGGTCTTTTTAAATTGACAGCCTTCTCAGATTTAGAATTAAAATTTGCATTATTGATTAACTGTGTTACCTGGGTGGTCAGGCAGTCTATTTTACTGTTTTGATCCCTAACTGTCTCAGTTAGCCCCTTTATTTGATGGGCCTGGCTTTCGATGATCAGGGTCTGGCGCTGGATGGTTCTGTCCTTTTCGTCTGCTGCAGCTGGTTTCATCAATTCCTTTGATTTCATGGTCTCAGTCAGCACCTTTATTTGCTGGGCCTGGCTTTCGATGATCAGGGTCTGGCGCTGGATGGTTCCGTCCTTTTCGTCTGCTACAGCTGGTGTCATCAATTCCTTTGATTTCTTGGTAATTTCTGTCCTCTCCTTCTGGCTGGCTCCATTCATCATCGGAGACGCTGGGGGATCATTACTTTGACCTCCAGAGTCCATGTTCTTAAATCGGATTTTCTATTGAAAAACTTGAAAACTTTCACGAGCAAAAATATGACGTATTGTCAATTATCCCTTATACAGGGCGAATGATTATGTCGGTTTTTTCTAACATTATGTCGGTTTTTTGACGTGATTTAGATTTTGGTGGCATTATGTAGGTTTTCCATCAAGACATCAACTTGGAACTAGCTCTCGTTTACTCCATGCTCTCTTATAGCAGGCGCAGAATGGACTATTTGGACACTAGCCTACTTAGTCAAAAAGTAGACATTTAAACGGTTTTGTTGTTTCTTAATTATATAGGCTTTTCACGTAATAACCCTGTGGATTAACAAGGTGCCTTTAAGCTCGTCAGATCAGTCACGGTGCCTCACCATATAGGTTTCTACGACCGTATCAGTATAATGATGTGTGAAAAAATGAGGTCTCATCTCATTTTGTCGAAATTTCTAAATTTTTGAAAAGTTTTAAAAATCTAGTTTTTCCTGACCTGCTCACGTTTAGAATAATGGTTATCAACATGTATTCTGTTCTAACGGTCCCGTAGCTGGGACCTTACATAACGAAAAGATATCCTCCTAGGCAACCATAATTACACTATCAGGTATCGCAGTTTGCAGCAATCTGGGGAAGCTTAGGAAGCGATCGCGTTCGCTTGGCTGTTGGGCTTCTAGATTGGTTGACTGGGCTATTGTTCACCACAGAATACGATGCTCCAGTCGTCATGGTTATACACATATATATAATGTCTAGAGTAATAAATTAGATTTTGGACCGTAAAAACGGTGTTTTCGTTATACTATTATAGGGTGGCCCATAAGTCCTTTGAGCTGGAAAAAAAGGAATAAAACCAAACTAGTTACATTATGAAGAATTCTTGTATTTTGTTATCATCTTTATTGAATGGGAATTATGTTTTAAAAATCACATCGTCTAAATGCAATCCATTACGATCACGGCACTCATATAAACGACGTCTAAAATTGTCGATGACTGCGCGGCAAGTCAACACTGTAATGCTTGCCATTTTTCTTCGGATATTTTCTTTCAGGACATCAACTGATCGCGGAGTGGTGTCGTACACATTACTCTTGAGGTAGCTCCATAAAAAGAAGTCCATTGGGGTCAAATCTGGACTTCGTGGTGGCCAGGAAATGTCTCCTCTTCGAGAAATTACTTTGCTGGGAAAAAGTTGACAGACGACGGGCATAGAGGTGTTGGAGGTGTGGGCAGTTGCTCCGTCCTGTTGATACCAGGTCTGCGTATTATAGCCTGGAAAATTCTGCAACGCTGGTGTCAAAAACTCTTCTATCATTGCTACATGCCGCTCCGAAGTAACAGTTGATACGCGACCTCTGTCGTCCTCAAAAAAATAAGGGCCTACGATGCCATGCGCTGACATAGCAGCCCAAACTGTAACTTTAGGGCTGTGTAAGGGCTTCTGATGCTTACGCCTTGGATTTTCGGGGCTCCAATAACGGCAATTTGTTTATTTACATGCCCGTTTAAATGGAAGTGAGCCTCGTCCGAGAACAACACATTATTGAGCGAAGAAAATCGATTCAACATTTCATTCGCAAAGTTTAGTCTCTGAATAGCGTCATTATCTTTTAATTCCTGCACTAACTGAATTTTGTAAGCATGCAGACGTAAATCTTTCCTTAAAATCCACTGTAAAGATGTTCTGGGTACGTTTAGTGCACTGGAACGCTTACGAGTAGACTGGGTAGGATTTTGACGAACAGACTGTGCCACAATGTTGATGTTTTCTTCAATACGAGCTGTCCTTGGTCGACCCCACCGCTGTTATCTAACGTCGAACCAGTCTCTTCGAACTTAGCAACCCAGTTCTTAATCGTTTGAGCTGTTGGACACTTTGTAAAATTGTGTAAATTGTGATATTCTCGATATTTACGCCGCGCAATGGTTGCCGAATCATTATTTTGATAAAACGCGCGCACACAAAAAGCACGATCCGCTCCAGTGAAACACTCCATGGCGACTGAATTCCCAGACACTGAAGATACTGCCCCCACCTCGCACGCGCCGCTCACGCTCGACCGTTATATTTTATTCAAATTTGAAATTTCAAAGGACTTATGGACCACCCTGTACCATCCGATATGTTTCTGTTTACATATTTTTGAAAGCTTTTTCCGAACAAACCGTCGAACTAGTCCTGAACTGTACAGAGAAAGTACAGATCGAAGCTGCCGTTCCAACAAAAAATGGAATTAACTCCGCAACTGGCAAATGTCTGATCCAACAAACTCAGACTGACTTCGAGGCGGTTCTGAACTTGTTCCAACCATTCTAATTCTGAGAAAGAATTACAGAATACAGAATAACTGGCGGCGTTGATCAACTGGTCATATCTGGGAATCATCAAATAGGTCAAAATACGTTCGCTTTGATGTGATCAACAATAAATAATGAGGTGGTGTCAAAACTTACAAGATTTGCTGTTTTGCAGATCACTCACAGACACATCCGTACGCTATGACTCGACGAACTATATTGTCAAAACAAGCAGCACATGCCATATGCTCCACCACTAGAGTGCAAGTTAAAAAAAGGATATTATTCAAAACTACCTGACAATAAAATTATTAGACCCTGATAATTAAACCTGCAAAACGTTTACCATGGTACATGTACGAAGGCTTTACAAATATAGGCTTCACAAATGTTTTAACACCTAAACCTAAACTTATCTGGGTAATGGTCTTCTTCCAGTTACAGCTCTAGGTGCAGCTGAGATGTAGTCAGTTCACAAATGTTCGGGTCAAAAAAAACAGTGGCCAGTAGTGAGCAGTGACGTCACAACGTCAAAACTGCTTGAAAGAATCTACTCTCTATTCTCTGTCTGAGACAGATCTATACATTTAAAACACTCAAAACTTGGAGAAAAATCCATTTCACAAGAAAACTGGAGGAAGGGTAAGAAGCGATAAAAGTGTACTAAAGTGATATACCCTCAGAAAGTTAGCCGTTGTTCTAACATAAGTTATGGCAGCACGAAATATTCAAAATTATGATCAATGTCATCTAGTAAGCCTAAAAGACTGTGACATGTAGGCACTGTCACATATTCACATCAGGGTTTTATTTTCAAGAGGAAGGGATGGCTTCCAACAAAATTGGCGCAAAGCAGCTATAAGGCAGCTACAAAACATAGCTGGAGGAGTGTGAACGGTGGTCCTTCGCAATGCCTTTCCAATGAAAGGAATCAAATATTGAACAACCAGAAAGAAAATGTCGCTGGACCGTCTGCGCACGCAACCCCCTAAAACAATGAATCATGATACTAAATCAGATATTCATATACCGCTAATACGTGTAGAAATCGCGAAGTGGCACGCTGACTGCCAACGGGACTGTAGGCAGAATCAACTCTACAAGGGTCCAACGATATTTTATGAGGTAGTTTCGAAGATAGTCTTTAATAATGCTATAACATTAGTTATAATATTGAATCCCTTTGAAAGAAAGATATAATACGTGTGAGATTATACAATCAATAAACTAAGAAATTTGCCAAAAGAAAATCATTGAAGATGGGGTTGGCCTAGGAATTGGCACTCTACTACTAATATGGAGAAATTCAAATTATTGGTAAAGTGATCAAAATAGTAAAAAAAGATTACGTGACTTTGGCACGTCACATCTGCTATCTCATTCATTTCACCATTTTTTAAAATCTATAGCACGTCAAAAACAGAAAATTCTTTCAAATTCCAGGTCTAGCACACGAAACTTGATACTTTTAAATCTTGCTTCAATTAAGGTTATGTTTAAGACAACAATCCAGGTAATTCTCGGTTCTAACGGAATAGTTCTGAACTAGTTCTGTACTGTACTTAACTCGCGCATGTACAGATATACTGAAATTAGTTCTAGCTCGGAACTTTGGAACTGCTTATTGGAACAAACATTGTGTTTCGGCATCAATAGCCAAATGAAGACAAAACCCTTAGATTGTACTGTTCTTACTTGACGATACTCTTCATGTGATCGATTGGTATTTGTTTATCTTATCCTTATGAAGAACTCAGATCACTGTTCTATTTGATCACATGACAAAGTTTTCGATACCCACCCTGTATCAAGATGAGTGTTCCCTTTGTCTGTATGTGTAAACATGTAAAACGGGCGATAATGATGCAGTGTGTACCTATGTCGCTGTTTGCCTGTCCTTCTAATATATTTGCATTACCTTTACACAAGCCGAAGACACAGAGCCTTGCCCTTATTTGATCTAACTAATGGGGGTCAAGTTTTACGTGCGTATGTCAGGTGTGGATGATCTATAGGCAAAATTGCTCATTTACGCAAAAATGGGCGAGGTCGACCAATAACATTTCCAATGGGAAAGAATTTGAGACTAACCGATTATATATATTTGGCACCAAATAGCTAGACTCACATTAACATATGTACATCTAGTTTTAAAGTGCTTATATATAAAGTAGAATTCTTTGATACACAGAAATGCTGTTCCAATGGGCTTACCAACTAACAATTATCACTCCTATTAGAGTTGCAAGAATGATTATACAGTATTCCTTACTCAGCATTGTATACTGTAAGAACATTGGCAAAACCCTCTTATAAAAGCTATACAAGCGGAATGGGCACACCTAATAGGACACTTCAGTCATTTAATAGGTTGTATGCAGGTAACAGTTATACAACAAAAGTGTAAATCTCTTGCAGCCGCTATAGGACATTTGCGTCAGTGCAAGATTCAGTTTTTGTCAACTACTCGTATACAACTATTCTGTTACGTGATTATACTTTATTGCAACCAAACTAGTTATGTATTGTATCGACGAAGTGAAGAATATATAACTAACACATTACAGTAATCTTGTTTACTTACATATCGGCCCATTGTGAGTTTTATACACAGGTATATGATAAACTTCGACACTGTGATATATGGCTATTGAATTACTTGCGCAGCAAATTTTGTTCTGATTATCGTACAAGGTAGTTACGCAATTTCTGCGGGCTTCGTATTTGATTCATATTTTAATAATGATCCAAAGTATGTCTAGATTTGACTGAACTTATCTGCATTAAACCTTCCACAAATCCTATATTTAGACAAAATTACACTAATGTTTATCACTTTAGGTATATCTGTAATTTCGAACTGAAAAATAATTATCACTACGATAGTACGTCCATCTCTCTTGTACGGCTCCCTGGTCTGGTGGCCTTGCATCAGAACTGAGACAAACTCAATAAAATTCAGCGTTTGACCTGTATCAGCATAACAAGCGCAGTGCGAACAACGCCATTGGGTGCAATGGAAGTCCTGTTGGATCTCTCACCGTTGGATCTGGTGATCCGCGGTGAAGCGAGAGTAGTCGCTCATCGACTATGGAGTCAGGGCAGCCGGGGTTTCTTGAATCCTGTCAAGGTGCATACTGCTATCTTAGTCGAATTCCAAAGGGAGGACTCCGTCCTTCTAAGCAGGGGTGATCGTATTACCCCTAAATATCGCTTCAACCGCATGTTTATTGTGGAGTATCCAACGAGGGAGGAGTGGGACGCCGGTGTGAGCTGGCAGGTCTGGTACACGGACAGCTCGGTCACCGAAGAGGGATCAGGTGCTGGGGTCTCTGGGCCTAGAGCTAGGCTATCTCTGCCTCTTGATGGATACATCTCTATTTTTCAGGCGGAAATCTTTGCGATTCTGGCTTGTGTATCTCACATTCTGGAGAAATGTGGGTCTAGGAGAAGAATAACAATCTTATCCGAGAGCCAGGCTGCAACGAAAGCACTAAGGGCCTGTAAGGTTACTTCGAGTCTTGTATTGCAATGCAGGGAGGCTCTGGATTGCCTCGCAGCGAGGCATCCGGTATCGTTAATATGGGTACCCGGGCCCGCTGGGATAAGGGGCAATGAGACGGCGGACACTCTGGCGAAGCAGGATCAGCCAGCAAGCTCGTTGGTCCTGAGCCAGCTCTAGGAGTGACCGCGCATAAAGCTAGGAGGAAAATAGAGACGTGGGTTGCAAGACAACACTCTCAGAAATGGAGAAGTATCACCAGACATCTCCGCCAGGCACGGGAACTCATTGAAGGGCCCAGTGCTAAGGATGGACGCTTCTGCCTATCTCTGGATAGAGCTAACCTAAGGTTGCTGGTGGGACTATTGTCTGGCCAAAACACGTTAAAGCGTCACCTGCATGTGATGGAAGTGGCTGAGGATCCCTTGTGTGAACGCTGAGGGGTAGAGGAAGAGACCTCGGCGCACGTTTTGTGTCGCTGTGAAGCTCTGAGCTACTATAGGCAGACTATACTGGGGTCCATTACTTCGCTAAAAGGGCGAGGCTTGTGATCTAACGATTGTAGAGGTGCATAAGGGCCCGCCCAAGCGGCCTATGCACTGGCTCCTTATGGTGGCCGGAATGCCTCTAATTTCGGACTGAAAAATAATTATTTAATATTAAATAGAGGAATAAATGTTTGCCCAATATGGCGGGTGGTTATTACAATATTTGGTGTTGCCTGCAGGTGTTATACAACAATTTGAGAAATCTCTGAAATGAGATACGGATAGAGTCGATTGATTTACCCAGAAAATCTGTACCAGATCTATATCTTCCGTTTGGACAGGTTATAAAACCCTTCAAAGTAATATGCATGCGTTGTTTATCTTAAAATATTGGTTATTGCATTTTAACTAAAAAGACGACAGCAGAAAGTTAGGTTATGGTGAAGTTATATACTAACATATTTTGTAACAAATGTATGCCGAGCACAGCAATTTTGTACTAAAAAAGTTGTAATATTGTTGCATATGTACAGCCTTTAACAGTTACTAAACAACAGTTGTATAAGTGCTTCCGTTGGGAGCAATTTGTTGGCTAAAGTAGTAAATTTGCATAGCAAAACAGCAAGGCTCGGGTTTGTTTATAAACGTTACCATGGATGCCACAACACTACCATTTTGACTACCGTGCAAATATGCCATATTAAATAGTTGCATAACCGTTTACGTATGCGACAGTTAAAAATTTGTCCTATAGGGTGTTGTATAACTATGCTATAAGAATATTTTAAACACCTCATTTGAGAGCAAATATCATTCAGAAAGCAAATTTGCATTCCACACAACATTAGTCAGCATTTGGTGTTCAGGCAACAACAATAGAGAGCTTTTATGGCTGAACGGTTCTTTTACCAAACGCTTATAGCACTACTTTGCTAGTTGGGTTTCCACTAGGGGCGCAATTTTTTGTAAGGTTGTCTAGGTTACGTTTGACTGTAGAATTGTCATGGTTTATTGACATTTGTAAACTACTATACATGGCAATTTAAAAAATGGCGGCGTGGAACAACGTGTGCAGATAATTCAACTTTATTATGAAAATGGACGTTCAAATAAAAATGTATTTGTAAATGACTTGAGTTTTATCAACGGCATAATATCAAGAATAGTGAGGAAATTTAAAGAGATTGGTTCAGTTGTAGACATAAACACACCGATTCGTCCACGCCCAGGCCGCTCACAAGAGAATATTGCTGCAGTTCGTGGGAGTGTTCAAGGTGACTCTAGAATGCCGATTCCACGGCGTTCACAACAGCTACTTATCCCACAAATCACTATTTGTAGTATTTTACCCAAGGATTTGACGTTAAAAGCATTTAAGATCCAATTGACACAAGAATTGAAGCCCACCCACCATGCAAAACGTCGTGAATTCGTTAATTTCATTGAGCAACAGGAAGAAGGATTATCCAAAATAATCATCTTTAGCGACGAAGGACATTTCCAACTTAATGGATATGTATACAAACAAAATTGTCGGATTTGGGCTAAGGAAAATCCAAAAGTGGTTGTTGAACAAGATTTACACCCACCAAAAGTCACTGTTAGGTGTGGTCTTTGGATTGGTGGATTGATTGGCCCTTACTCCTTCGAAGACATCCTGTTACTGTGAATGGTCTTCGATACCGACGAATGTTACAAGAATTTTTGTGGCCTAAGCTGAACAATATTGATGCCCAAGACACTTGGTTTCGACAGGATGGAGCAACCTGTCACACATCACGAGACACAATCCAGTTATTGGAGCAGAAATTCAATGGTAAAGTTATCTCCAGAAACGGATTTGTCAACTGGCCAGGCCGTTGGTGCGACTTGACTCCTGTGGACTTCTTCTTTTGGAGCTATGTTAAAAGTAAAGTCTACGGGAACAATTCCCAGACGATTGGAGCATTGAAAGAGGAAACAACCCGTGTAATCGCTGAGATAGAGCCGCCTTTATGTGACCTTGTCATCGAGAATTTTAACAAAAGGCGATCATTTTCCACATATAATTTTCTTAAATTGCCATACATGTATCTTTCATCTTAAATATAAGTTATATTCATCCCACTTTGAATTCATTGATTTATTACTTAATAAAAAATTGCGTCAATGGTGGATAACCCTTTAAAGATTGCACTGGCCGAATTTCAGAATTTTTTTATTGTAGAGCTAATACGCTTTCTAGTGAGCCGCGCAATGCGCAAGAGGGGAGGTGGGTGGACACAGAGTAGGGATATTCCCCTCTTTCGTTCAGATATGCAGTCCTAAAAGCATTTGGGAGCACCAGCAGCGGGCCTACAACGTGTACGTGTATGTCTGTACAGTGGCGTAGCTGTAGGGTTTACTTAACTGTACAGACTTGAACGCGTGCATCCTAACATATAACATGTTTTTTGGGAAATTTCATGATTACGGAAATTTACTAACTCGTAAGCATTGTAATAAATATCATCTAGACAAGAGAGTTAAGAAACAAACATAACTGCTCTGCCTATTTTGTGATTACATCAAAATGTAAGGATTTCTTTGTCAGTTTTTTTTGACATCCTCAGAAATTGACAAAGTAAAGTAATCATTATGACAGATTACTGACGAAAGCCGGCTAATACACAATTTGTTCGAGAACAGTAAAATATATTTCTATGTAATAAACAAATTAATGTAGCTGCTAAGTGGTTGGTATCCTAAAGCATCGTCATCTTCACTGCTACTATCTGATGACAGCTGTAGGTCGGATTCATCGCTATCATGGCCTATTCTGATAAGACTTCCTGGACGTTATGTGTTATATATTCCCGACTTATGTTTCTCGATATTTCTGGAGTGACGCGGTGTAATGCTTGTTTCGCCAATGTAGAAACATCGTCGATTTCAAAGGTGGCAGCAACCTTATTGTTGACAATGCCACAGATTTTGTCTATAGGTTCTGGATCGTAGGGAGGCAAGCGCAGAACACCATGACTGTTTTCATCTAATATCATATCTACTGCATGGTTTATGTGGTTGTATTATACGATAAATCAGGTTTTGTGATATTATTATCAAAAGGGATATTCTCTTCAGCGAGCCATTTCTGCATATATTCTTTATTCCAGGCAGACGTTGGATTACGGTCTATCGGAACATTATGGAGGGATGCATCGTCAATTATTAATACAGAGTTAAGCGCTAAATTAGGTATAGTTTCACTTGTATCCATTTCTTATAATTTTCATGATTCATGATAATCACCTGTTTTTAAGCCTGATTTAAATATGAGGTCTGCATTGGGAGCAAAGCCATTCCTTCCCCCACAATTAAACGTTGCCTTTTACAAGTGGTGATTTTAAGCTATCTGTTCCATCATCCCATGCTTTCGGTACTGTGTGCAAGCTATGTATTTATATTTCGTCATTGTAAACGATATGTCTGCCTACAAAAGTTGTTCTATGGTTAAAAAAGATAAGGAGAACAAATTCTCTTATACCGAAAGACATCATAAATTTTGTACTCTTAAGTCATTTGAAATATATCTACACACCTAGATCTTTGTATTTTTCAGCCCTCTCAAGTATTCTGTCCGTTTCGCTCTGATATCCGGCTTTTTAATCAGTACCTTCCTGTTATCTTCTGTCCTTTTCCAACGGAATCTCAATTGCGTACTATTTTCCTGAATAACGTGAGCTTCCTATTTAGAGTTACTCCATCGTTGATAATAGCATCGTACATCGCCTTGATTGTAGGTCTTATTTTATGGATATGCTTGAACTTGTATACGTATATAACATTTCTAATAATTCTAATTTCATCAAGTTGATCCACTGACGACTTTGGGATAGATTTGTGTATGGTATTTCGAAGAGAAGTAAATTTTGTATTTAGTGGTTTGGAGTTATTTTCTTTAACAGTTCGCTTCACAGTATTTATAGATCCATCGGTAGCTTCAGCTACTCTCTCAAATAAACGCCTAAGAAGTTTGGTTAATTCTCCGGTTTCATTTTCTCGCTTCATATATTCTAACACATTGAATATAATTTGCCGTCATTGGCTATGAATAACTTCCTTGTTATTTCGTTCCTAAGTTTTGAAAAATAATTTCTAATGCAATGTTTCATCTGCTTATTTATAGTAACTTACATTTTGCCTGCTAGATCTACTGGTAGTCTTGAAAAAGACTGTGTTGTAGTTTTTAATTATAATACCTTGGAAAAAATATAGGAACGCATGTGTTACGCTGATGTTACCCGTTCGACGTCCAAGAGCAGAATATATATATATATATATATATATATATATATATATATATATATATATATATATATTCCAGCGTATTGTTTTCTGCATTCTGCGTATTCAAGGCCACATCTGACGAGATTCTGAGTTACCTCTACGCACTGGCCCACAGATTTCGCCGGCCATACATAAACAAACAAAGATAAAATGAAGCACCTCTCCCTACTATTAGCCACACATACTGCTAACTATTTTTGTTGCTTATTATTGATAATCGTACTCAATTAATGACTCATTAGTACGACATGTTTGATTTTGCATGTTTTAATATCTTTAAGGCACAAAGGCGCAACCCAGGTAAGGCGAACACATCAGAAAAATCCGTTCTCGTTTTACATCGATTTCATGAATCAAAAAATCATTTTGGATAAAATTTGTCCTACACAGATTTAGTTTTAATCCTTTTTTGCATTAGACTCTTGAATTACAAAGTCTATCTAGTTTAAAGAAGTGGATAAATGAAGTGAAAAATATGTCGCTATCTCCCTGCCTATTATGCCCATATTGCGTTGAGTCGGGCTGACGTCGGAATTAGGCATATCGACAGTTGCAATCAGGCCGACCCAACTGAGAACAGGATGACGTGAGTCCCAAAACAACAACTACGAGCCGCTGCAATCGAGACCAATAACAACAACACAAACAACACAGATTTACAGGACCGCACTTGCATATTACATTGATGATACAAGATGATATTGACTTCAATATCATTTGTCTGGCGAATTTTTCTGGCCAACTGAACCCACATACGTAAAAATGAGGGCGATTCCCGCCCTTTTGTAGCTACAGCAGGTCCACACAGGATTGATTATCCGCAAAAAGCAGAAAAAACATGATAAAAAAGTAAAAAAGCATGATTGCGTAATCAAGTCATTGAAGTAATGTTTAATTTTAATTTTTGTCGAAAAGCTGATGAGTATTGTTTATACCATTTTTGCGGAGAAATATATATGATGGCCACATTGTAGTTGAACTGCGTTGAAATAGGGTTAATTGTTGGATACTGAGGTATCCTGATGATTTCATCTCTGAGTGGTCTAGAATAAATATTATTGTAAAATATTTTTCGCAAGTAAGGCGGCTTAGACGTAAGTTATGGATGAAAACTGAGTAGTGATATTACACTAAATCATTTATTGTCAACTAAAAGAGTATTGGATATTTTGCGGATATATGATTAAATTTTCAAAAATAAAAGGAACACGATTATTTTGAATGATTTCACAGGATTCACAGTAGATATTTGTTTGCAATTAGAGTACATAGCCTTAGATAAGTTTTCTGCAAGACTTTTGATATGTTCGATAAATCTTAATTTTGGGTCAAAACAACACCAATGTTGCATATCGGGAGACCTGTAAGTTTTGATTACTTATTTGGACGTTCAAACCTCATCCTTCGTTTTTTTCGGCTCAAAATAATAACATTTTAGACTTTTAAGGGTTGACAGCCAGATCATGATTCGATAAAACTATTAATGTTATTTTGTAAAGCTTTACAGTATTTTTGACAATCTGGGGATTAAAATAGTGTAACAATTTTGTATCGTCTGCAAAAGATTGATTATATGCATCATCTAGGAACTGTTCAAGTCCAAAATGTATATCAGAATAATACCGATCCTAACACAGAGCCTTGAGGTACGCCTGAAGGAATTGTGGTCACATGAGAAAATTTTGATCAACACAAACACATTGAGTCCTTGATGCGGTCAATACCTATGTAATTTAATTTAGATTTCAGTAATTGATGACTGATGCTATCATTCATAGATATTAACCTAAATGCAATTTTGTTATCTAAGGCTAACCAAAATATTATCTTGCAAACGGAGAACAGCGGATATTGAACCCTAATTTTGTCTGAAGCCAGATTTGTTATCAGGAAGCATTGGGTATTTTCCAAGATAAGAGGTTAGTTTAGCTTCATGCTTTGTGTTGATCTTGAAGATTCGGGGTGAGCACCTGTACACAGCTCGTGGGAGTACAAAGAAAACTGAGATCGGGATACCCAATTACCCTCTTACATGGAAGCTGTTACGTCAAGTCGTTTAAATCGACGGGGAGTCCATTCTCAATACAGGGCCAAATAAGGCCATGTTCCAGTAGAACTAAGGAGTTTTGAAATAATAAATCCATTGTATCTTAGAACTCTGACTTCATAAAGGTACTTTGAATCTCTAGCCATGACGTTCTAACAAGAATTGACATAGGTAGAGAGATGCGCACCACCATCAAAATGAGAAAAATTAGCTGCCTATGTCCAACAACTGATTATCCAAATAGAGGTAATGTGAAAACGAGTTCAGAGTTGAGGGGATTGGCCTGAATTGGCCGCAATGAACAGAGACAGATTTGCAACATGCTGACCTCAGCTTAAGGAAATGGCACAACGCGAAGAAGGCTGGCAATACAGGATCAGATCTAAAATTCGTCGTTATACTTGTATAAGATCTGATTAAGACATACATCTTTCAGAACCTTGGGTCATGATGACTAACTCCTAGGAAAGCTACTGATGTCTTTTGGAATAAAATATATAGCGGAAGAAGGCCGGAAATTAAAAAAGAACTGTACGTCTGCGATTGACGCTAAGGAATTAGAAGCTATGTATCTATTGAACTTATGATTGAAAATGTTTACTAGGTGGCATCTATATTTCATATCAGTAATATTTAATAATTTTGTTAATTACTTTTTCTATTAATAATTAATCACTTATGATAGCCAGTCTAATGCTATATCCGCACGCCTAAATAATTATCCGGGATAAAATGAGATATCGTATCGTCATCTATGAAAGTTTGGCACTGTATACTATATGTACTTTGAAAAGGCCAGACTCTCACAGATGGCGCTGTACACTTATATGCTTGTATAGATAGCGGCTGGCACCTGGCCGCAGGGTCTCCTGATCAGTCGCCGTGCGCTGTGCGGGTTCGAATCCTGTCCCAGGAGAAAAATTTTCTCTTGGCTATGGATGTTGTGATTGTCCGTAGCTGGTAGTTTCTGACTGTCGAACGCGGAGGTACCACCCGGCGGATCTCGTAGGGGGAGCCAGAATGTGTACATGTTGCATGCACACGTGTTCCCTCGCCAGAGTCCGAGTGTGTCCCATCTTTCCCCTGTATCCCCTTATAGCCCCACGGTACCCAATGGGTGTTTAGGCCTTAGGCCTTCGTAGTAGTTGGAGTATAAAAAAAAAAATGTATGAGATACAAGCCACAACCATTTATTACCTGATCATTTCGGAAACTTGGCAAAACCGCATTTTATGGAAAAAAGGTTATAAGAAAAATCCCAGGGCTGTGCAAAAATCAATTTGTCGATGACCTGAAATATGATCTAGACAATGACCTCAGAGGTCATTTGGAGATGAACTTTGAAAATTTAAATAGCAACCACCATTTTTGAAACCATTTCATATAGATGAGGTCAAGTGGTCATGAGCGGTATAATAATCATGACCTACTGTATCATCTGAAAAGTACACGAACACGTATAAAACGTGGCATACCACGCACTTATTCTGTAAGATTAGAGTGAAGTGCACGTCATAACAAGATTACTTTTTGATCTCTGAACTTCAAAAATGCTTATTTATAGAGCATTCTTGTACTTTTAAGACATACACATTACAAATGAATAATGACCACCTGACAACATGCATAAACATTGATGCCTTGTGTAAGATCTCGAGTTCGACACGAATCTGCTCCCAAAAATGATAGTTGCTATTTGAGTCTACAAAGTTGACCTCCAAATGAACTCTGCGGCGGTCATTGTCTAGGTCGTATCTGAGGTCGTCGACAAATTGCTTTTTTGTCACCCCTTTTCCCAGAACTCTTTTATCCAAAAAATGTGTGGTTTTTAAACTTTTATTGGTGTTCGGGTATTCAATAGAAAATGGAAAAGCAACCGTGACACATTCCCATAGTCGACACAACGGGATCTCATTTTACCTAAGATAATTTCCTCCTTAGGCTGTTTAGCCAGCGCCAGTGATTGTTAGTCTCCACCAGTGGATGGCATCTTCAGAAGCGCGCTTCGGTGTCTTCCGAGATTCCCGTCGATATCGACAACTGAAAAGTCTGCAAAAGGAAAAATGTTACTCAAATAGCCA
>CAVLJG010000006.1:66386807-66448453 GCA_963669975.1 Acanthoscelides obtectus
TCGCAGGCCCCAGCTTGATCAGTTTTTTGGAAGGCAATGAAGAGATCTAACCGCTTCTAAAGATGCCATCCACTGGGGATGGCGAAACAAGAACTAACGGACACCGTTGCAAGCCGAGCAGCCCTAAAAGAATGAATCGTTTGGACGATGGCTGTGAAAGTCTCACACTATTGATTATAAAGTGAGCATTTAAAATATGTTATTTATCTATTTTTCGTACTTTTTGAGTTAATGACAAGATGCGACTTTGGACACCCTGCCCACTTACCAGGCGTCCGTGAATCCCCAGCTCAGGTTCAAGACCCAAGAGATCCTACTTAGTAGTCTCGACAGGAGACCAGTTTTTTCTTACCCTGTGCAGCCTAGTAGGGCCGCACATTCCATCTTTTCTAACTAGCTTTACTAGAAATAAACACACTATCTTCAGAAGCCTGATATTAATACAGCCCTGTCCATTGAAGCGCTCTGGATGTCTGATTTGGAAACTGGCTGTTTGCAGGAGCTTGACGACTGCTTGCTGCTAATTTACTTGTCGATTAATCGGCCGCCATTTCTGTAATTGCGGAGTTGAGAAGTTGTTGAGGAGTTTCCCAGATACACAGAGTTATGACTTATGCCTCGGTCATATACACATATCTCTCTGCGTACGTTTATGGTCATGTCGTCTCATGAAAGACAACTTGGAGTTTCGAGGTAAACTTAATCAGACTTAATATTCTCGCATGAAGACGCATATACAATGTTTCCGCCCACTTTGTTGCTTATTCGTTAGAATTTAGGTTTCGTCGACAATTTTTACTAGAACCACCCAAAAATACTTATTTGTCTATCGAGAGAGCAGCCCGTTTGCGCGCGAATTGTTCATAAGATTTTTTTTAAGCCGCAGCAATTTGCCGTTTCCGATATTATAATGGTATGCCCCGATAGGCAGCTTGATATTCTGTTTTTAGATAAAAACAAATACTATGTCGCCAGAGCTTTTTACTGAAGTAGTCGCGTAAGCAGAAACCTAGAAGGTTATTTGTCGAATATGGTGGTCATAGATCGAGTTACTATTGGGCCACGTCCGGGGTACCTCAAGGGTCAAATCTAGGTCCATTATTGTTTTTGATATTTATTAATGACTTGTCTTTTGAACTGAAGTGTTTCCATTTGTTTTTCGCTGATGACCTTAAAATCTTCACGTTAGTCAAGACAGTCGAGGATTGCGTCATGTTGCAAGATGACTTAGCTCTAATTTCGTCATGGTGTCTCTCAGTCTGAATGTTTCGAAATGTAAAGTTATGACTTATACAAGAAAGGTTAACTATTTAATTTATGATAATTATAACATCAATGGTCAGGTTATAGACAGATGCACCTCTTATAGAGACCTTGGAGTCACTTTTGATACCAAGCTAACGTTTACTGAGCATATACTCAATATCTCGTCGGCTGCCACTCGACTACTTGGTTTCTGTATCAGAAACTGGAAGGGTTTCTCCAACGTTGATACATTAATGACTGTATTTTTTACTATTGTCAGGAGCAAGTTGGAGTATGCGACTCTGATCTGGTCTCCTATATACCAAAATTCTGTCGTGATCCTTGAGGCCATTCAACGTAAAGCTTTAAAGTATTTTCACCTTAAATGCACAGGTTCTTATCCAGAAAAAGGTTGTGAACATAGTACCCTATTAGAGTTTTTCAATTTGGATTCACTGTCAACAAGACGAAACATATTTGCTTTGTCGTTTTTATGGCCTCACTCACAATAAAATTGACTGTCAAAATTACTTGAAAAAATATGTTTCCGCGTTCCAAGGCTAGGGAGTCGACAACAAACGGCATTATATTGTCAAGCTGGCCGTACAAATGTTATGACAAAATCGCCAATTAATCTCATGTGCTGCGTCATGAACAGTGTTACTGAATCGTGTGATATTTACTGTGACTGTTGTGCATCGATTATTAACTGCTATAGATCATCTAATCTTATTTAGAATGTGTGATACTATAGATTTAAGTCCAAGAACCATGTCTCTTTAATTGCTATTTTTTTCAGCATTTCCTGTAATTGGGTTTTACCTGTTGGAAATAAATAAATAAATAAATAAATATATTGGTGCACCGCGACTGCTGTAAGGAACTTGAAGACGGCTTGTTAATCGAATCTTTGAACTGTCTGAAAAAACTTCTCCGTTAGTCTCGACATCACAGGAACGAAGGAGCGGTCGTACCGCATGCTTTGAATAACTTTGAAGATTAGCTTCTAAATCAAATGCAAAGGCACGGCCGAAATCCCCTTTTGATTTCCGACGTCAAAAAACTAAGGATTGATTTGAAATAACCTTAAAGGTCAGGCTCAAAGTCAAATCCTTGATCACCACTGAATACGTGTTCAAAGTTAGTAACAACCTGACTTTCACAGTTTTCAAAACCACCTTTTCTGGAAACATACGGATCCGCTCCATTACTTTTACTACACCTACCCATCTGTCATTCAAGTTCCATCTGCATAAGTTTTTTAGATCTCAGCTAGACATGCTTGCATTGTATCGCTTTGTAAACGTAACCGGCTCGGGTATTATGTTAGAATACCCATAATACGTCAAGAAAAAAACCTATAAAATGTCATCTTGCAGCCTGAGGAGTTTGTAGGGTGGAAGTAGTCATTCTACGTTTGCTCACTAGGATTGTTGTGAGCGTCCACCTATGGAGGAATAGCTCAACAACACGCATTGTTGGTTGCGTAGGTTTTGTACAGCCGAGTAATCTGGTAGTATATCTCTGAGAAGAAAGTTGGTTGAATAGCAAGATCGCATCTGGATGATTATGAGTATTGCTCGGCGTGTGTATAAGATCAGTGATACTTGTTGATAGAGATAATCACTACTGAATGCGCTGCGAACGAATTATATCTATTAGCTATGCCCGACGGGTTATTTGTGTTATGCTTTCTGAAGAGAGGTGTTCAAAGCTATCAATTACAAAAACCGGAAAGAACTACGGGAAATCACCCCCGCGCCCGCGTCGTGTGTAATTACTGTTAGCAGGTATGTGTCTTGCAATTCGACAGTGTACGGTGAATATAATTTCTTATCTCTCTCATTTTTGATTACAGAAAATTGCATAAGTAATTTCCAGAATGGATAAGAAAAGGTGGATTGCGCAATCAATTCTAGCTTTGAATCTCAAGTAAATGTATTTTGAGACAAGAAGCCAATGGTATTGTCATCAAGACATACAACTTACAGCTTAGACTCCAGTAGTGCCATGTCTTGAAGCAGATTTTACATCACATCAGAGCCAAACATTAATAATTGAAGCCTCATGACGTTCAGGAACACGTACAAACTAACTGCTAAGTTAAAATCTTGTATAAAAATATAGATAATGTCACAAAAAACCAATAAAATGTCAAAAAAAGAATCGGCACGGTATAATGTATCTTGAAAAATGACGTTATATCGATTTTTTTAATATTGTACTCTTTTTTTTGACATTATGTAGGTTTTTCGACAATGATGCTAACTTAGCACTAGCTGATAGGCACACTTGTAAACACTTTTGTAGTTCTACGAGTTACCTAATTGTCATGAGGCTTCAGTTATCAATGTTTGGCTATGATGTGATGTAGAATCTGCTTCAGAGATGGCATTACTGGAGGTTGCGGCACAGTGAGGATTTTTGTGCTAATAATGTGTTGATGGCAATTCCATTGGATTCCTGTCTCAAATACACTTACTTGGGATTCAAAGCTAGAAATTAGTTGCTCATCCACTTTCTCTTATCTATTCTGAGATAAATTGAAAAGATAAGAAATAATTATATTCACTGTACACTGTCGAATTACAAGTCATAAATAACAGCAACAACCGGGCGCGATGGTGATTTCCCGTAATTCCCTTCAATGTTTTTAAAAACACAAAAAAACGTAAAAATCGTATTGTTAACTTTGAAAGGACAGCATTTAAATAGCCTATCGGGCACTGCTATATACTTCCTGGCAGCATATTCAGTAATAATTTTCACACAGCAAATATCACTGGTTTTATACACATGCAGATTAGTACACCAATTATCCAGATGCGATCTTGCTATTCAACCAAATAACCAATAACCTTTCTACTCAAAGGACTCAGAGATGAAAACTATAGACCACTCGGCTTCACAAAACATATGCAACAACAATGCTTGTACGTTGTAGTGATCCATTTCTCGATAGATGAAACGCTCACAACGATCCTAGTGAGCAACGTGGAATGACTGTTTGCACCTTAAAACTACCTAGTCTGCAAGATGACATCTTATAGGTTTTTTTGACGTTTCATAGCTTTTTTACATAATACCCGTGCCACATAATGTCACTTTTCAAGATACGTAGTACCAGTGCGGAGGCTCCTTTACTCAGAAACGGTATTTGGTTTAGTAGATGTCGGAAGTTTTCCTAGCAAGTATGACTGTTTACAATCGCTCTTATAAACTGGCTGATCTAAGTATGTCACCCTCACAGTACTTTTTAATCAGGGTTTTATCATTTGCCTAGTCATATTCACTTTCCATATCTGACGTTTGACATATCACTATGATCTAGTCAAAAGCCTAGCAATAAGTTCCTGCGCCACCAATCTTGCTGCCACCTAGCGAGCAGGTGACATGTTGCACTAAAAACTCACCAGTAGCAATACTTTCCGGCTCGTCTGTAGGAAAATAACTATGGTGTCAAGTTTCAGTTGCACTTCTTTAGCAGTTTGTTGCTTCCGTTTAAACACTTCCGACCTGTTCACTCGGCAAACATTTATCACGGTTTACTTAGAATTAGTTAACCCAGAGAAGACAACAGCGACGCGAAAGTGCATTTAGCAGAACGATTTCTTGGAAGATCTCCGCGTCGGGTATTATTAAGAAATATGGCCAACGTTCTGCTCTTATTTAGATTAATATAGTTAGAGCGACCTGTCAGCGCAGCGGTTTTCCTCGGACGTTGTAAGTGGTGCTCGGAAATACTATGTACTAATAGAAAGAAAAGGATATTCTACAGGCAGTGGAGTACCTGGATTTATCTCAAGCAGTCTTAAGGCTCCCCAGTGCCCCTTATACTACTATGTAAGTCATCATATATCCATAGTTCTCGCATACCTCATTTGATTCTCAAAATACAAACAAGAGATATAGGCATATAAGTGCTTTATGAAAATAATCGACATTGAAGTTGTTTCGCAAAAATATTTTGATTTCAAAATGTTACGTTTTGTGTAACGTCTCAAGTTAAAGTACCATGCCTGACATCAGAAAATGATAAAAATCACTCTCTGGGGCATTCATTTATCTATGAGCGTATTTTCAGCTAGTTGTTGTATCTTCAATTGTGAAAAACATCCGGTAACCATAAAGTCACCGATATAACTACATACTACAGTGTTATGGAGATGGTTGATCAGACTCGTATGGATGGAGTATGGATTACTATACTAAAATTTCATCCAGTTTACCGGAATATACTTACCATAAGGAATCTGCCATCTCCAAATATCTAAAATTCACAAAATTTGCGAGATTCCAAAATTCTCCGAAATTTTTAAAATGTCAGTTTTCCAAATTATCAGAATTCTCAACAAAACTTTCTGAGACATTCATAATTTAGAAAAAATTCAAGCTTCTCAGTTTTTAAAATCCTCAATACCTATCTTCTAGATGTTCAATATCCAATATTTGAAACTTTGAACGTATTTGAAATTTCCAAGATTATAAAATACCCAAGACTTTTGTAAGATGTTTAAGATATCCCAAAATTCTCAAAATCGTCATATTGAAATAGGGCGGAGTCTAATAGACTTTTTTCTAAGCGCTTTTTGAATTCACTATTTCACGATGTCGCATCGTACTATAGCAATAAGAGAGTGCCATATCATAAGTTTTATACATAACTTCGACCCTGCAAACCATTTTGGAACATCTCAACATAGCTATTTGTGTTAAGATGTGGTACCATTTTAATGTTCGAATTCCCCATGTAAATCCATCTGCATGAACTAATATTCTAATATTATCAAAAGATGAAGTAATGGATACTTATAAATGTAAACAAAATCTGGAGTCAATCACAAAAAACAGTTTCTTTGACTTATGTACAGGTTCTTGATCGTTTGTGCGGTATGACTTTATGGCCTGAGCTGGGGCTCTAAGAGTCAAATTTATAGACCTTCCTTAAGGCTTGAGGCTTCCTTGGAGACAATAAATATCTCCTTGGAAACAGTGAAACAATGACGCTTCCTTGAGGAACGTCCAAGGGAGGATTTAAAATTTCATTTTACATTGAGCTGTACCCATTATCATCACCAGCTGTCATGGGAGATTTTTCTTTGCTGGCCGTACCATTAAGGATTTTTTTAGATAAAATTGGGAGGATTTGGTTGTTTATAGAAAACAGATCAATAACCAATGCAAAATAATTATGTGTTTTGCTGCATCGAATTAAAACGCAATGACAGAGAAGTAAGAAACTGAGTATATGCGAAATGCTGTAGTAGTTGCATCTGATATTCGTACGGCCGATTTCACTAACATTAAAATCTAACGGGGTCTTCGGCCAATTATGGAACAGATTATTGAAATGCAATTTGACATCAGTAATTCTATTGACATATTTAACAAAATCGTGAAAAAGCGGTTGCTTATAGAAATAAGGGTATATTCTAGATGTGATACCAGGTCTTTTAGCTTTAGAATTAGGATAACTTTCATTGAATTTGCCAATTTCTATCATTCATAAAGGACAGAAACTTATTTGAATGGATCAATCGCTGTCCTCGGACGACTGTCCATGCGTGGCAGTCTAGTTTTCCCAATATCACATACATGCTGTTGTTCGTAAAAGGATATAAAAGGTATGCCAACTGGTTCATCATCTTTTATTACATCAAAACAATTTATTACCAATTTATGATCCAGAGATCCACACCAAATGTAAACAAACAGCACATTCTGCATTCCTGGGTCCTAAAACATCGATATTTGTAAATGTATCCGCATCCACCAATTATCGTCTAGATATTATAAGTTAGAATCAAAATATTTGCAAAACTTATAGTTATCTTTCTTTGGAAGACGTCTGGAATCTTAATCGCTTTTGAAGTTTTCTGCAGTACTGCCGAACCGAAAAAAGCGGAATCAGTAAATAATGTCGGTGAATCTGGTATAGGGAAAAATGCCGTCCCAATATCAGTGTCTATTATTTTATTTAGCGCCCACACCACATTTTTTTAAGGGTATAGTTCTACGAGCCCCTTCCCACTTCTGTTGGCCCAACTATTGAAATCTTAGTTTTTTTCTTATCAAACACAAATAATAAAAATGTGGTATGGTGTTATAGGTTTAAAATATTAACAATAAATATTTTGATAATCTATATTAGAAAACACCAACTTTATCACTCCCTAATCAAATTTACAGCATAAAAATAACACATGTTGCAATTAAAGCATATCAACCTATTTTTATTTCAATGCAAAATAAGTCTATAACGCATAGGTGGCTGTGAAAAATAAAAGCCATGACAATTGTTTTTTTCAATCACAGCTGTCAGAATACGTTTAAAATAGTTTGGGTAGTTAAGGTTTTCAAAATGGTTAGAGGAAAGGTTATTAGTGAGAAAATTAGGTTAATGATAATTAAATTTTTTAATTCTGGGAAATCAAACTCAGAAACTGCAACTTTGTTAGACTTATCGCAGTACAGGGTGAGAAATATTGTTAGAAGATATAACGTAACCGGTTCAGTTAATATTAGGCCACGATATGTGAAAAAAAGTAATATCACAAATGCCGACCGAAGAGCATTAAGAAGAATAATCGTGAAAAACAGGCGTGCCAATTATTTAAAATTAAGTGCTCTGTGGAGTGACGCTGTTGGAAGGACAATTTCGAGGTCTACAACTCATAGGGAGGCCCACAAACTGGGATTTAGCACTTGCAAGGAAAGTTCCTTATAAGAAAAAGTGAAGTAAAAACCATAAAGTTGCACAACTTGTTTATAGGCCAAAGAAAAGCCACTTTAACTCTACTGCAAAAGAAAAATCGGTTAGATGGGCCTAAAGAACATATACAATAGACACCTCAACAATTGTGTACAATACGATGGAGTGATGAGGCCCGATTTGAAGTTTCTGTTGGTGACAGTCGCAGTAGAGTTATTCGCAAAAAAATGAAGCATTCCATGTTGACTGTCTGAAGGGAAAAGTGAAATTTCCAGCATCCATTATAGTCTGGGGCAGTATGTCATCAAAAGGAGTATGAAAACTTCATTTTATTGATGGAAATGTGGATACAAACAAATATTTGGCAATTTTAGAAGAATCGCTTTTACCAGTGATGGAAGAATGTTTGACATCCGGCCAAGATTTTGTGTTTCAGCAAGATGGTGCAGCGTGTCATACTTCAAAAAAGGCTATAAAATGGATGGAAGAAAATAATGTACCACTTTTGAAATGGGTTTCTAGCAGTCCAGATCTGTCACCTATTGAAACTTTGTGGCACGAGATGAAAAAGGTTCTACGACAATGTCCTGCTCGTACAATCACCGAACTGAGACAAAGCTTCAAGTAATATGGGATTGTTTTACTCCAAATTTTTGCCAAACTTGGTTAACACTATGCCCCAAAGAATTTCAGCCGTAATAAAAAATAAAGGTGATGTTACCCAATGGTAATCTTTCAATTGTTGCTTTGTTAACTTCGCGCGTTTATTCGCACATTGTTGATTTGTTCGGATGTCTATTAGTTGTGTGTCTAAATGATTCAAATATGTATTTTTTACGACTAGAGTGTATATAAAATGTTTTCGAGAAAAGTCCTTTGCAACCATTCTGGAAACTCCTTTTCGATCCTTGCTTATAGGATTGTGAATATTTTTCTGTTTTACCCCTGAACTCATGAACTTATCTCACATTTTTATTAAATATTTATTTTGAAAACAGACTGGTTTCGGTTTCTTTACTGCTTGTCCGGTGATGCGGTAATGACGGTAATCTACCAGTCTGTACCTTTTGTACGCTTAAAAATCAATTCCGGGCAAGCCGAGTAAGTGATGAGGATGTGCGTTCGTAATCATAGGCAACTCAAATCTCCTCCTCTCGTGTGCCTGACTGCTCGAGTGTGTATGCATATATCATTGGTATGGAGCATAGAATTCCGAAGACCTATATAAAATTAACTTCTTGCTTTAATAAAGTCCATGCATATACAATCTGAAACTTGCAATATGAATTTATATTCTAAATTCTATGGATATCCATTCATATTCGTCAATATTTTATTTGGAGCATCTTTTTTTCATAAGATTTTACTACAGTAGTAAATGCAACACCGCAGCCCAGTTGGCAAGAACGACAAGCTTTCAAAGGTACTGACGGAGCCATTTGGGGCGTCACACAGTTAATTTTAAAATGTTCATTTGCATTTTATCAAGTGTTGTGCAACGATTTTGGGAAAAATTCCATTACGTATATAGTCTTATAAATCACACTACAGTATATTTTAGCAGTTGGGCTAGTTTGCTCCACTGCGACCAAGCGTTGACGGATCCCATAGAATTATGCGTCACTTGTCGATGTGGGGAGCTTTGAAATATCATGAGATAATGAGCTGTTATTTTACTGTAGTTTATTCTTGAATTCAAATAATATCTATATAACCTAGAATGTGTACTCCATAAAGAACGAAAATTATTTGCAATTATAGTTTTTTTGCAGGTTTTAGGTTAGCTGGGAGCTTTACGACACATATTTGGGTATTTCTCAATCACTGTAAATATAGTGTGGATGTTTGAACAACGAAAAGTATCAACTTTATGGGTGTATGGACATCAAAAATCCTGAACGGTTTTGTGTGCGAATATCAATCTAAGGTGCCGTAATGGTAGTGATGAACGGCAAGGGAATGAATGAATGTTTGGAAACTCGAATATCTAAGAAATTTTGTCCTCAGGTAGTGTTTAATGCTATCTGCAAGAGGTTTATGGGCAAAAACACAAGGTGGGTGATGTTAAATCAGCAAAATCCTATATCAATTGAAGAAGATAATATAAACATGAATAACAATCAACAATAGTAAAAAACCATGAATTTTCTTCAAAAATCAAACACTTTTTAAATTTTGACTGAACTATATGTAAGTTCTCAATATTCAATAAGCTGGTGATGTTTCAATGACAAGCTGTCATCTCATACTCTGACAATGTTTCGTTTTCAATATTCCACAGCCATTGGTTGCTAAAATTGTTGAATGGATCTTAATGCTCATTCGCTATATTTGACGTAACGCTACCCTATAGGTGAAAAACAACGGCTTGTTGATTTGACAATCCTGGTGAAATCCACCCTTGGTCTGCAATCTGCAACAGCAAAGCAGTTCGGTGTACCTAGTTGCCTATATTCAGTTTTTAACTTCTCTTTGATTGCGCTGTAATTCGAGGAGTCAATGCATTATTATTTTGCATTGCTTGTTGATATTCAGCACAAATAAAACAAATCGTCCCAATTTTTTAATCAAAATGCTAAATAGATACAGCCAGCGAAGAAGAATCCCGTTCTTCTTCTCTTCAAGGAAGCGACACTGTTTCACTGTTTCCATCTGATATCCATTATGATCAAGGACGTATCAAACCTCAAGGAAGGTCGATAAATCGAACTCTAAATACCCTTTTTCTGCCGAAATAAGCTTTGCAAAAACTCATGCTACGAGTAATCATATTAAAAGGCTTGAAAATTCTCTGAAAAAGCAATCGAACCGTACCTCGCCATTTCCGTCTACCTCCCATTTTATCCCTTAGCGGCACCCCACGCCTGTTATCTCTCCATCCTGGTTTGCTCAACTCTTCTCCAACGTCCGCTATCGTTCTAATAATTAAACTAAGCACTCCACGGCCCGGTGCGAGTGGTGTAGTCATAACAAATTAGCTCAGCGGATAAACGAGCTCTTCATTTTGTCACGAGTGATTGAAGCAGTGTTATCATTCGCTTTGTGGTTTGGACTTGTCCAACTCGTTTCATCCGCTGTGAAATCCATGTAATTGAAAATCTTGTGGCGGTATGCGCCCTGCAGGTCTATTACGTATCTTGAAAGTGACATAATATCGTTTTTTTTGACTTTATACAGGTTTTCTTTGTGACATGTCAACTGTTACAAGTTATATGCCATAGCTAGATAGAAATGGCAGTGGATAGGTGCATAGCTGTGGTGTATAGTCAATAGCGAGGATTTGTGTGTTAATAACCTGGTTGATGATAATTCCATTGGTTTCTTGTCCCAAATAGACTAACTTGAGATATACGCAAAGCCAGAAATTAGTTTTTTCTTGTTCATCCTGGACGTTACATATGAAAATCTTCTGAATTTCAAAAATGAGAGAGACAACAAGGGTAATTCTCTGGTTGTGGGGTCGTACAACTAACAAGTGAAAAAATGAATACAGACAGAAATATTATCAAACGCAAAAAGCTTATTACATTTTACGTTATTTTTTGTCTTCACTCGCTTAAATTATATAGAAATTTATTTTGTAGTAGAAAATACAAATCAGCGCCTAGATTTGAGGTGCTGCGGAATTGCCTTGTGTGCGTCATTTATAATTTCTCTGTGATGTGGTTTTAGTTGTAAGTGAATATAGCATTTTCTAAAAATAAACCTTTAGATATAACTTTGAACGTAACCTCTCTTCAGAGAGAAAAAGCCAGTGGATACACTTCATGGGTACCATATTCAGTAACAATTTTCCCACGTAGCAAACATCTCTGATTTTATACACATACAAACCAATTCACACCATCACCACATCATCGTTCAGATGTCATCTTGCTACTCTACTCCTCGACCAGTTTTCTTTTATCACAACTTCTCAGAGATATACTGTACAGACTGTCCTTGACATTCTGCAACCAACAAAGCATGCTGGCGAACTGTAGCATTATCGTTGGGCGTAGGTGACGATATAGGTGACGCTTGCAGCGCTACTATTTGTACTGCAGGAGCTATATAGTCAGTAATATGACGTTTCCTCGGTTTTGACATTTTATTCGTTTTTTACGTAATAACTCTGCTGTTCGCTTGTAACGAAGGATCACAGTGGAGTCGAGTATGTTGTCACTGTACATCCCACGCAACCTCGTCTTCGGTTCATACAAGATATGCTCGGTAGGTACATGTTAGCCCCAGTTAGAACGGTTACCTACGAGCATGTTATAAATGGATCAAATCATTCAAATAGGTCCACGCAATCTAGTCCCCAGTCCCCACCCATTTGGCAAGGTGGCGATCTAATCACAGATGTAATGACATAACCTAGGCAATAGGTAGGATGCGACAGCTTCAACTTGCATCTTCGATGAGCTTATTCAATCAAAACACAATGTCTGCTCGGTGCGGGTCATGCCAAGATTTATATAATTTTGTCTTAATGGCAAATGTATGAGGAAATCCATCTGTTGGTCACATATGTCGAATTACCGGGGTTAGGAGCGTATAAATATAGTAACGCCAAGAAACTGATATATACCTTCCCCCCCCGTCCTGCAACTCTTCGCCTATCCCCACGAAATTTTTTAGCCTGATGTTGCGTATTTGATCATCGGTGTTTTGACATTGTTGTCAGTTATTTGAATAGCCTCCCTTTAAGGCCGCTGTTACCGATCTCTGGTACCGCACCAAGAACATAGAGATACAGTATCTACCAGCGGAGTGTTTTTTTATTTTCGAAAGCCATTACAGAGCAATTCGTTCCTTTACAAAATTCATAGTACTTGTGAGCTGTGATCAAGGTCAAAAGACATCTTTTTTATTTGGACCTGCCTTCTATTATCTCACCTGGCCATCGGCCACCCATCTTTCCACGCAAGCTAGAAAGAGAAAGATATACAAACGCAAAGGCATTCGGGCACCGGAACGACGATCGTGCGCTCAGGCGGAAAACGCAGATAAAGTGAACTTCGCGCTGGCGCTGGCTGCCTGGGGAAAAGTTGCCAGATAATTTAATAACAAAGACGAAATTACCGTCAAAATACTTCACATCACTGCATCGACCGACGATAACGGCGTGCCTGTACCTATCCGCCGTTTCTCTTCCCTGAGGTGGCGTTCCTCCTAAGCCCCCGATGGTTTCTGTCATTGCCGTCTTTGTTTCTTCCTGATTCTGCCGATCGATCCCTACTCCAGTCGAGATCCATTTTTTAAGCCATAAAAACAAGCTATGCTGTGGAAGTGTTGCGTCTTTGATATTACATTGATCATGCTTTCAATTTCACATACTCGGAACACTACTTCTTGCATTCAAAAGTTCTCTTTGAAGCATGTATTGAGTTGTAGAAATCGTTAGGTCAGTGTGCTCTTTTTAACTTTGACCATGGTTTGGTCTACCTTGCAGATTTGTCTTCTCATAATTCAGTGCAACGACCTTGAAGGAGATAACTGAAAATACTTCACACTATACTGACACGAACAAATTTCTTCAATCACGACAGCTGTTGGAAAAAAGCCTAGGCTAGTTGCTTACATAATCTCTTGTGTCTGTGCAAGGCCCAGATAAGACCTACCATCAAGAACTGCTCACACTTTTGAAATACTGCCATCTCAACTATATTATCCATTCTTAACGCTATTCGATGGCTGTCCTTTAACGGATAGTCTCGGTGCCCATTCGCACCAACGCCACGGACCGTCGGTCATCTTCTACCGCTACGTCAACGGGCTTTGCTCCTCAGAACACTTACATTGAGCAGTACAATTCAGAACGAATAACCTGGAAGCCAAGTAGCTGCTGAACGCAGTGGCGCTCCCAGGATTTCAGTCTGGAAGGGGTAGGATGGAAAGTAAATTCTCAGTGTGATAATGATTTAACATTAAAAGCATGGACATATGCAGACATATGAATTTGTTACAGTAATTTTTGTAGAAAATACATCCAATTTTTTTAATTTTGAATCATACGAAATCAAAGTGTAAATAAAGCAAACCAAGCTCGAGCTATCTTCATATATTACGAGAACAAAAATGCAAAATAATGTAATCTATCACAGACTTTTCTACATAACAATGTCAAACAAAACAACAAAAATGCATCTTCATTAAAAAATAACAATAACAAATATTTTACGACTTCTATAAAGTATAAAACTGAATGTAATTAAAAATAAAATTCTTAATCATGAGTAAAACACAACAAATATTCATTGCACATTCTCTTAACCAGTCTCAAAAAACAAAAACATATATACTATGAAACACATCATTTCACAGTCTCAAAATAAAACAATTATTATATTAGCTTAGAAAGTGATTTGAACAGACTTTTATATCAATCTGCTGGCCAATAAATAAAAGCACATACCTTGATTGGATACTTTGGAAAAGATCACCGTAGTGGTTTAAACGTAAGTAAAACTACATCTGCTTTTTTATTTATTGGCCGACAGAAGGGAGATGGATTTGAGAGACAACCTTATGCAAAATTCAGGTGTTATCATATTACAAAATCAAGCAGCCTATCATTTTTGCTGACAAACCTATCTATGATTGTATTCACGTCTATTTTAATATCCCTATGCATATACAAAAGAGCTAAACCCACTAATCGCTCTTGTAACATAGTGGAGCGCGGCCAAGTTTTTATCCTCTTAGATGGGAGAAACTTCTCTTAGATGTAGCAACACTTACAGGAAATGAAATCAATAGTTGTAGGCATCTATTAATTGAAGAAAAATGTTTTCATCACATGATAGGTATAGTGACATTCCACTGTCTATAATGTCTTGTGTACATGCCTCCTAAACGTCAAATTCTGCTTATAATCTGGTACTTATTAAATTTTTGATTTCGTTACTATTTAGTCCATGCAAATATTAAGAGATTGTTCCTAATATGTCCATTACTTCAGCTTCAGCTTTTGAATTAAATACTGATGCAAAGGAAATATATTGTATATATTCAAAGATTCTTCATTGATTCTTCATTGAACTGGTATACCAAATCCTGTAATATGTTATCTAGCAAAGGGACATATAGGTTAAGTCTGTAATGATTTTCGTTGTCAGACGTAACTATGTTCGGTCTGTTCATTTGTCTGCTTGTTATTCTTGGTACAGTCAGTTCAATACCCAGGGTTTCATGCGAATTCATTATAGATGCGAATAATATTCTGAAGTGTTTTTCGGAGTTTGCGCGTCTTTCTTGTACAACTGAAATAATATTTCCTATGAGTTTGACAGCGTATTGTTTGGCAATTGTTTTTGATTGTAAAATCTTACTCGGGTTGATTGATAAAGCTAATATATCACACAAACACTTTAGTGATACGATAAATTGGGTATAAGTAATGGAAGTCTTCAAAGACTCCGCTTTTGAAGAAGCTTCGCGGTCTTTCCAATTTGATATAATATTGTAGAGGTACTCTACAATTTTCTAGAATTTGCTCTCAAATTGGAGCACAGAATCAAGTCTCTCGGTCCATAGCGTTTCGCACATACTATGAATTTGGTATCCGTCTAGTTTTCTTTTTAATGCTGTACTTCTTTTAGCGGATGCTTTGAAGAACGCAATTACTTCCTTCATTATACCTACAGCATTTCTTACTGCTTGGACACTGCTACTTTCTGAAATCGAAAGATTCTAGGCATGATTTGCGCATGGTCTTTTTAGAGCATTTGGCAAACATTTTAGCAATTCCATTACAGTGCCCCTTTGTTCACCTAACAATAAGTTACACGTATCAGTACCAATGTCCACATATTTGCTGCCTTTATCGCTCTCCCTGGAACCATAACTGGGATGACCTACTCGAATACCTCGCCGTCCAGATCGACTTCCTGAACATCAATCACCCCGCTTCAGAGGTAGTTCTTCTCGGTGATTTCAATGCCCATAATGAGCTTTGGTTGGGCTCAAATAAGACCGATGCAGCAGGTAGTGCAGTCGAAGCGTTCGCTCTTACTCAAGGGCTGACCCAGCTGGTAACGAGCAATACTTTTTTCCCCCGCGTCTCGTCACACGCCAGTAGCCTGCTGGATCTCTTTCTGACCACGCATCCTGCCCCTTACAGCACTGCTGTCCTGTCCCCCCTGGGTAACTCAGATCACGGTGTTGTGGAGGTTAGGTTTCGGTCAGAAGCCGCTGTGGCAGCAGAAACTGGCACAGGCCGCAAAACTTGGCATTACGGACATGCCGACTGGGAGGGGCTCAGAGACTTCTTCTCTAGCTTTCCTTGGAGAGATGTCTGTTTCACTGACGCGGATGCGTCGACTGTCTGTTCTTCAATAACCGAAATTATCCACGTCTGAATGGAGGAATACATCCCTCACACAGTGAAAGTTCCTAAACCAGGTTCCAACGGCTGGTTCAACAAATCGTGTGACACTGCTCGCCAGCAGAAGACCAAGGCCCACAGAACCTACTTACAAAACCCCACTGTAGAGAACAGACAAGCCGACGTCGAGTCCAGAAACAAATATAACGAAGCGGTTCGCAATGCCAAAAACCAGCATGATATAAAAGTTAGGCACAGGGTAATGTCGCAGCGCAATGGCAGTCGGTCTTTCTGGACGCTGGCCAAGCAGATTGAAAAGAACTTCTCACACAGTAGCCTTCCACCACTTACGTGTCAGGATGGAACTATTGTATTCGACTCAAAGGCCAAGGCGGAAGTGCTAGCCGAGATCTTTGCTGCCAACTCCACCATGGACGCCCCCACTAACGCCCAAGTGCCGTCAATTCAAAGGGTGCCCACACTATGCGGGAGGTAACATTCAGGCATAAGACCGTAAGACGAGTGCTCTTGTCGCTCGACATCAACAAAGCTTCTGGTCCGGACTTGATTCCTGCCATTGTACTGAAGAGATGTGGAGCGGAGCTTGCTCCAGTTCTTTCGCGTCTCTTCCAGACATCTTATGAATCCGGCACCTTCCCAGAAAACTGGAAATTTGCTCATGTACAGCCCATCCCAAAAAAAGGATCTAAAACCGACCCTTACAACTACAGGCCTATAGCTCTGCTTTCTGTTATAAGTAAAGTGATGGAGGGGTGCATAAATCACGAGCTTCTGGACTACCTCGAACGTCACAGCTTGATTAGCGACTGGCAGTACGGTTTCCGGCACCAACGATCCACAGGGGACCTTCTAGCTTACGTCACGCAACTGTGGAGTAAACTCATCCAGTCTCATGGTGAAGCTCATGTCGTTGCTCTTGACATCACGAAAGCGTTCGATCAGCTGTGGCACGCTGCCCTCTTAAGCAAACTTCCATCCTACGGTCTTCCAGAGAAGCTTTGCAGATGGGTGGCTGACTTATCTCTGGCCGCAAGATATCCGTCGTAATTGACGGGTTCTCCTCTTCATCCCACAACGTCAACGCGGGTGTTCCCCAGGGATCGGTCTTGGCTCCAACACTGTTTCTCTTACATATCAACGACCTCCTTTCCTGCAGGATCAACCCAATCCACAGCTTCGCTGATGACAGCACTCTACATGCAGGAATTCAGAGTGAGAAGCCGATCTCTGCCGCTGAGCTGGAAAAAAGAAGACTAGCGACGACTTCTTCTCTGACAAGAGACCTGGAGGCTATCACTGCTTGGGGACGCAACAATCTTGTACAGTTCAATGCTTCCAAAACACAGTACTGTACTTTGACGAACAAAAAGCGTCCTAGCGCTCATACAGTTTCGATGGACGGTCGAGTTCTACCAAAGAGCCATTCTTTTCGGCTGGTCGGAGTCCAGATCACCGAGGACCTGATCTGGCACGAACACATCTCTTCAATAGCTGCAGCTGCTGGGAAAAAGCTAGGCTATTTGTTTAGGGCTAAGAAGTACTGACCTTCTCACTCTATACAAGGCCCAGATAAGGCCTAGCCTCGAGTATTGCTCACACATTTGGGGTGCTGCCGCCCCGACTACATTGTCCATGCTCGATGCGGTCCAGAGGAGGGCGGTCCGACTAGATTGTGAACAATCTACGAGAGGAAGCTTTTCTCAGTTCTACTAACCTTAGGCAGTTCAAAAATCGTATTAACAAAATTTCTTTGGGATCACCATAGCAGCCGCGGTGTTCCGGCATTTAGGCTTCTTTAGGCTTCTGCGCGGCTGTTTCGATATAAAAAAAAAAATAGTTTTGAGTCTAAGTTACTGGTTTTTATGAAATCATTGACTGTTTGAGCAAGAATTTGACCTGTGAGTTTGGGATCCATTCTATCTTCATCAAAATTTGAGTAGTAACCCACAAATCCCATGAAGTCCTGGTAAATATATTTTTGATAACAATACCGTAATACGATTGACATTTATGATTTATGGCTAATGGCTGTAGTTTTGTCAAATATAATACTGTAATACTGACTTTGTTTGACGCGACTTAAAACTGTATCCAAGATTTCTTCGCCACAACATTCTATAATTTCATGTTGGATGCGACTGCTTGTGTATTTAACATGCGTTTTTGGGTTCTCTAAGTTTTTTCAATAAATTGTCGCTGCTCTCGACTCTAAACCGTATTAGTTGTCTAAAGTTCCCTTCATTATTAAGGACATCCTCGTCATTCGTGCTATCATTAGAAAAAAGTTGTCCCCTATATCTATGCCCTCTAAGTAGTAAATTTTCGCGTCCTAAAAAAAATATAGATTCTATTATAGGAGTAAATCTTTGCCGATTTTCTGATATTTGCTTAATTCGCTCTGGACCTATTATATTTCTTATATGATTATCTGGAGTTTTGTAAATCTTTAAAAACTTTGTAGCATCTGAAACTGCTTCTGTATGATATAATGAGTTCCATGTGGCTCACAATCACCGGTTCTGCTAAACAATTTCGAAAATTTCTTTAGTGGTACGGTAACAAGTTTTCCCAATTTAGTTGATTTATGTACTCATCCTAATTTTGCAAAAACCACGCAATATTACGGGAAAGCTCTTGTAGTTCCTCTGAATATGACAGCCAAGGAAATTTCTCAAAGCGTTTGTTTTATAAGTAAAATCTTCTTTTTTATTTTTCAAGTGTGAGGAATAGGGATATTTGAAAGAGTCATTAGGGATCATTGCACACCTCAATAAGGTATATTTTTCATGGGAAGACAAGTTGCCGCTGAAATTTACATATGGCGCAACATCAACAAAATTGGATCCTTTAGGTTTCGCATCCGATTGTTCCACACTTGGTTCAGCATGCGGTGCAACGTCAAGAAATTTTGGAGTGGAAGGCTCAGGTTGAATTGTAGGATTATCATCAGTTTTTTCCGGTAATTCTTGTGCCGGCGGATGAGACAGTTTGATTTGTTTAGAAAGAACCAATCGCTGGTATTCTGTTTCCTTTTACTCATCCTGACAACAGCAGCCATCAACCAGCACTAAAAGTTACACAAATATTGTAAAATAAACGGCATTATTGGTATCCACGCATTGAAGTATATCATAACAAAGAACCTCTTCTGTTTGGAAAACAAGATATCTTAACTTCACTCAATTTTCAAAAACTAAATATATAATTTGCCATCTCGGACGAACGAAACGCACTGCAGTGCTTATATACAGGGACTTCCAAGACAAAATAGACATAGATGATAATGATAGCTGGAGTATGGACCAAACACTTCTTAATTGAAATTATATTATCATCATCATTTTTTTAGACACAATTCTTTTATAGTATAAAAATTAAAAACAAACAAAAATTAATTTTCTGCGTTGAAAATAAAAAATCAATAGAACATATAAAATAGCGCTAATACCAACCAGGACGGGTATCATGTAAAAAACTTATAAAACGTCAAAAAGGTCTATAAGATGTCAACTTGCAGACTAGGTAGTTTTTAGGGCGCAAACAGTCATTCCACGTTTGCTCACTAGGATCGTTGTGAACGTCCATCTATGGAGGAATCACTCAACTAAGCTACGCATTATTGCTTGCATCGTTTTGTGAGGCAGGGTATGTAGTTGGTTGAATAGCAAGATCGCATCTGGATGATTATGTCTATTGGTCTGCATGTGTATAAAATCAGTGATATTTGCTGAGAGAGAAAATCATTACTGAATACGCCGAATATGACGGGTTATTTATATGTTGTGCTTTCTGAAGAGAGGTTATGTTCAAAGTTATAAATTACAAAAAACTGAGGAGAATTATGGGAAATCATCACCGCGCCCGCGTTGTGTGTAATTATAAGGCTGCTGCCCCATTAGTGCGTTGCGTTGCGCTGCGTCGTCGCAGCGTCAACGCTTGCGTCGTTTTCCATGTATTTTAGATGGTATGCCACATTAGAGCGCTGCGTCGTCGCTCGCGACGTTTTCAACGGATTGCGCTGCGATGTCGGAGCTTCAGTGCGACGACGGACAGTTGTGACGGACAGTGTTGCACTGCCAGAGGAGTGAAGGAGACATACGAACACGATATTTTCGTATCTCAGCATGAGTGTGGAGGAGATTGATATAGATTTTCTCATCTCCTTGGTGCAAGAAAGGCCGATCATATGGGATAAAGGCCATGAACATTACAATGATAAATTTCGGAAAGCAAATGAATGGGTTTCAGTGTGTAAACATTTATATGCAGATTACGAAGAATTTGATGATACAAAAAAGAACAAAATTGGTGAGCTAAGTATATGTTATAGTTATAAGTTAATACGTATTAAATATTGATTTATATCTTCTTCAACTGCCATGGTAAAGTCCCCACGGAACTCATAAAATAATTAGCAAACTGATCTCTGATAAAATTTTCAGCTAAAGATTCTGCATCGATATGGGGTTGCAATTGTGGGAAGTTATTTATTGTCATCTTTTCTTGTTGCCGTAAACCATCGTGTTCTGTGACAAAATTGTGTAAAACGCAGCATGCTTTCACAATATCAGTAGTTAAATCATATGCTGTGTCAAGTGGTCTATGTAAAATACGCCATTTATTTGCCATGATCCCAAAGCACATTCTACATATCTACGAGCTCTGCTAAGGCGATAATTATAAACTCTTTGTTTCACATTGAGTTTTTGGCCGCCGTATGGACGCATAACATGATTACTCAAACTAAAAGCTTCATCACCGACGAGTACATATGGGATTGGTGGCTCGTTACCATGATCATTTACAAGTGGTTGAGGATCAGGCAATGGTAGTTCATTTCTCGTTAAAATCTGATATAGTTTCGAATTTCTAAAAATAGTCGAATCACTTTCCTTTCCATATGCACCCACGTCGACAAAAACAAATTTATAGTTGGAATCTACAACCGCCAGTAAAACAATTGAAAAAAAATGTTTATAATTATAAAACAGGGACCCACTCTTGACAGGTTTCATTAAACGTATATGCTTCCCATCAATTGCCCCAAAGCAATGAGGAAAGTTAGCTTTACGGTCAAAATCTGATGCAATATTTTGTAGTTTCTCTATGGTGATGTCTTCTATGTACTGTGGCCTGAGATATTTCCATATAGCTTGACAAACTGACGATATAGCTCTAGAGATTGTTGACCTTCCACGTTTAAATTTGAAACGCAAATCCTTCATCGAATTTCCGGTGCCCAAGTACCTGAAATAGAAACAAAAAAATTATCTTGCTTAGACATTATTTTCTTTCCTTGCAGGCAACGAGGTGGTAAAAAAATGGAGAAGTGTAAAAGACAACTTCACTCGATATGTAAAAAAATTAAAAGAAAATAATTCATCTGGATCAGCGGCGAAAAAAATAAAAAAATATCATTATTATAATCAGTTGCTTTTTTAATGAAAGTTGCCCAAAATATAACTGATAGTAGCCTTGATAAAGAAACAGAACAAAACGAAAACACACCATCTCCACTTCCGACACAAGGAGTGCCATCGCTACCAGGCCCTTCTCGCTATGTGCCTGCAAATCGGAAGAGATCAAACCAAGCAATAGATGATTTCGAGGCGCAGCGTTAGAGGCGTTGCAAGAAAAAGAAAACCGCCATTTGTCGTTTTTCAAAGGAATTCTGCCTTCTTTAGCTGATTTTACTGAATTACAAACATTAACATTTCAAAGTGGAGTGATCAAAATGATTACCGAAATGAGGTTTGGGGAACAGAGTCAATCAACAACATGGCAGTCACGCAGATTGCCAACTGGGCAGCAGTATATATCAACACCATCGGAGTCAAGTGGATATCAAACTGGATTACAGGTCCAACCGCTACCACCATCGCCATCGGGGTATCAAACAGCTGAATACTCATCGAACACTACATTTAGTAACTTTACCGATGATAGCCAGGAAGAAGAATATAACTTCGCTTTACTCTCTAATAATAATACTTAAGCTTATTTGTGCGAAAAATGCCTCTTAGTTAAAAGTAAGCATAACTGATTTTCTGATTAATATGTTTTTTTAATACTTACCTCAATGTAACACCAATCATTTCAATTGGTTCTATAGGTCTTCTGAACTTGGTATATTGCTTTTTCAAATGTGGTTCCAAGATTTTCACCAAATATTGAAAGCTAGCCACACTCATTCTAAAAAAATCGAAAAATTCTTCCTCTTCCGACAATAATTCATTATACTCCCGCATAAAAAACTGACCGTCACTATTCTTAATGCAATCAAAGGAGATACCCACATTCTTTTATTATTTCTACGTTTCTTCCGGCGGTGGCGTAATAAAAGCAACAATAGAACACGTTTATTCCGATCCATTTTGGAAACTAACTGAGGTGCGTGGCATCGGTGGAGGTGCCAGCGTCGTCCTATTGCGCTGCGATGTCGTGCGTTGTCACAATGCAGATGGGGCATACAATGCGATGATCCGCTGCGACGACGCAACGCAACGCACTAATGGGGCAGCAGCCTTATTGTTAGCATCTATATGGCTTGTAATTCGACAGTGTACAGTGAATATAATTATTTCTTATCTCTCTCGTTTTTGAATTTCAGCATCTTTGTATATGTAATTTAAAGATTGGATAAGGAAAAGTGGATGCGCAACTAATTTCTAGCTTTAAATCAAAACTAAGTGTATTTGAGAGAAGAACCCAATGCAATTATCATCAACACATACAACTTACAGCTTAGACCTCCAGTAAGGACATCTCAGAATCACATTTTACATCACATCAAAGCCAAAGATTGATAACAAGCTTCATGACGTTTAGGCAACATGTACAACTAAGTGCTAAGACAACATCTTGTAGAATAACCTACATAATGTCAAGAAAAACAGCATAATGTCAAAAAAAAATCGGCATAATGTCACTTTTTAAGATACGTGATACCCGTGCCGAGCAACAAAACTCCGCTTGTTTACTTCTCAGCCAAATTTTGTTGCGGACTCCAAACTGATATAGAATTAAGACACTAGACTAGACCATAAAAGCCTAGACTATACCTGTTCCAACAGGAAGAAGCGCATACCATGCTGTTGGTGGGAGAGTAGTCGCTAGTCACATGCGCACTGAGCGGGTTGGCAGTGTCGCCACTATCCTTTCTTAAAGTTACAGATTTTTTCATAAGACGTTTACTTTATACCACCTTTTCAAAGACTGCTCGAGTTGTCTGGGTGGGGGGAGGGTAATTACCTCCTTTACCCCCCTCCCGTGTGAACGCCAGTGGCTGAATATGCGAACAAAATGGTCTTAATCTTGAGTACATCCAGTGAACATCTTGGCTTTGGTTTACTCAATCTTCCTCTTGACAAGAAAAACCGACCTTGAAAAATACTTGTGACCTTGATGGTACGGAAAGTTAGGTGCGTACAACCTTGAACATAAGTACAGAATGTTGTTGATCTTGAAAAACTATCACACCAAGTTTGTATACTCAATACACCGTGAATTTAGTTCACATTCACCTTGTATCTTCTGAGACATGTGACTTTAGGTCTACCCAGCTTTACTGCATACAACCCTATACGTAAGAACACAGTGGTGTTGGCCTTGGAAATATGCCGTACAGAGTGCCTGACCTTCTTTCACTCGATTATTGCCACTGACAAGAAATTTTAGTCTTAGAAAACACTATTTGAAACAACTGACCTAGGTTTGATTTTGCTCAAATTTTCATCCTCAGCAAGATAAACCGACCTTGAATAACACTTGTGACCTTGAGCTTACGTAAAATCAAGTGTGTACAATCTTGAGTATAAGTACCGAACGTTTGATTTTCTTGAAGACCTATCACACCAAGTTTGTCTACTCAATACGCATTGACCTTGTATCTTCTGAGGTATGTTATTCCAGACGCTCAATATCTTAACTTTGGTCTACTCGATTTTTGTAGCCATGGGAAATACTTGTGGAAAGATGTGACCTTGAGCATACGGAGAATTAAGTGTGAACAACGCTGAAGGTAAGAACCATTTTGACTTTAAAAATTGTCACACGAATACACCAAATACCGTGACTTTAACTTACAGTGGCATTGTACCTTCTATGACATGCATCATTGCTGCTCAACTTAGTGTATAATACCATTGAGTAACCTACTTTTCTTGGAGATAGCCAACCATATACTGTGTTCCAGCATTCCGGAGTGTATGAGACAGTATCAGAATACACAATAAAATTTTAAAGCACATTTTAAAAATGCCTTAAGTGTTTAGTTCTGCTACTGCCTCATAGATAACGTTAAGATCTTCAATCTCTTTTTCAATGCCTATTTTGATTGGGTATCTTCAGACATTGGTCAACGTATTCCACCTAAAAAGTACCCAATTAAAATAGCCATTAGGGAGACGCCAGGGAGACACTCAGGGAAAATGGGTTCATCAATGTTACAATCATGTATGAAAATGCAAAGCGATGAACTTGAAAATATGTCACATCAGCATAACGTTGCATCTTTCTTTAGCAGCCTGTATAGAGAAGTATTCTTAGTACTGAATGCTTCATGGTGTGATGACCGAAAAACGATGTTATCATTTCCTTTTTTTGTCCAAAAATGCATTTTTTACGTATTTTGTTAACAAACAAGAGTACTGCTGTAAAGTTGTATGTGAATATGCCATTTTGATGAAAGAAGTGATCGGAGGATTACGTTTGTCACTTTCTCTATTCAGAAAATCTTTGCTTCTCTTGCAAATTCAATTTGCTTCAAGATAGGATTTCAAGAAAATCAGTGATTTTTCGAAGAGAAAATGCGATAAAATAAAAGTAATCATCAGCTCAATTTACTATAAAATTGGAATTTAGACATAAAATTTCAGAGCCGTACAAGTCACGAATGCACAAATAATTAATTTATGATAAAAAAATTTACAACACTGTTTTTTAGTCATCTCTATACACACCATGAAACAATCAAATAAAAATGATTCAGAATTCTACTACGAACAGTGACATACGACCTTCATATTATTGAAAGACGTCAAAAAGAATCGCCACAACTTTCCTGGAGTATTTTTATCCTCTTTACTGTCTCGCTATTATTTTCCTATTACCAGCAACCAAGACTTCTGTCTACGCCTTTTCAATTTGCAATAATGATAGTCAATTATTGATTCTATTGTCTCCGGACTTGTTTTATATCTTTATAGAAGGTTCTGCTCATTGCCGTTGATGGTATTCCTATAATAGTCTTTTGTGAGAAATGTCTCAGTATTCATTTTAGAAAATATGTATATGGAGATAATGATACAACTTCTGTAAAAATAAAATATTATTTTGAACACTGGGGAACTTCTTGTAAGTTAGGAGTTTTGTAGGCATTCTAAGTAGGTGGCTAATTAGCAGTGCAAACCAAAGTCATAAGTCCGCTGGTTGAAGAGCATTGTGACGATTTAACCCGGAAAATTTGAAAGCAGTGTAGTAAAATGGTCATGAAGATAGATTTGACATCAAAAGGCAATTTCAAGGCCAAGTAGATAATGTCTAAGGGAGAAACATGTAGGACATGAAAGGTTATCAATTTTGAACCAACCAACTTGCAGATACTTTTCGTTATTTCTAATTAAGCGGATCAACTGATAGTAAAGTAAGTAAACAAACTTTTGTTTACAAAGGCAAGTTGATATTAATTTGTGTTTGTTAAATTTAAAGCCAACGAATTTTGTGCCAAAACTCTTAGGACATACGTTACAATGATGAGAAAATTCAGATAATCTTCGGCCATGACGCATGAGGGTGGGAACTGCACACCGCTTGTTAGTATGGGAAGCAATTACACCTTACAATGAATGGAGGGTTGGAAACCATTTGGTGACAGTTGTGTGAGGTATTTGATCAAATTCCATTAAATTAACACGAACTCATAATATGAATTTCATCTTGTTTTTTTGTTATCATGCCTATCAATTCAAGTCTCCGACCATGAGCCGTACAAAATACGAACTTTTTGTTCGGATTTTAACAACTAGGAGAGTGATCACATTCCACCTTAGCGATATTCGAACAATATTCATGTTATCCAGGACGATGAGATATTAATTATGATTGATCTCAAGTGTTGCGTCTCTCAGCTGGTTTATTTATTTTTCCTGGAGTGGAACAGTTAAAAAGGCGACGTCTGTTTGGCTTTGGCCAAATTTATCACGAACTGAACGATATCTACATTGATTGATTCGGGGAACCACGTTCGTATGAACTTTTTTTGAAACAGATTCCTGAGGAGAGTCTGAAACGTTAAACGTATAGCTTCTCACTATTCGACAAGACTGTCAAGGCCAAATGACCTGAGTGAGATTAATATTCAAGAATGAATGAATGAAAACTTGTTTCTCATAAATGCAAACTGACGTATGGAGAACAGTATAAAATATCTGTCGGTTTTTGTTCGCGATTTATGTTCTAGCCATTTATGACCCTCTTACCGCGTTGTGTTGCCCCAATATAATGCGCGCCTCTGTATCTACGACGACATATCCCACAGCATGCCCAGCAGCCTCCCACCTCGTCGCCGCTCCATTGTTCCTCCAGTCATTTGTCACCGGGTCTTCCTTTCAGGAACGACCGGCTCTAGCATTGTGCCCGATGCTGCCGAGACGCAAGGAGGAGCTTCACCGCTTCTTCTCTATCTTAACAATCGCGTAGCTGGATCTTCTTCACGGTCCGGAGGCACAACTTCTTGCCTCCTAAGGAACATCAGTGACGTACTGCTGAGAAATGCTCCTCACATTCTACGCGACGCAACGATGATCGTCAAATTTTCATTAATTTATATCATAAGAATCGCGTAGCCGAGTCTTACTCATGGTCTAGAGGCGCAGTCTCTTGCCTACGAGGAAAGATCAGTGGCGTACCGTCGGTTATTCCCCTTCAAGTTGCCACGACCCTTTTGAAACGCAAAAATGAATTTCAGCCTTTCGCGCAGCTGGATCTTGTTAACGGTCCGGGGGCCCAGCTTCTTGCCTTCTAAAACACATCAGTGGCGAACTGCTAGGAAATCGTCTTCCAATTATGCTGCATACTGCCGAGGTGCGAAGAGGGGCTTTAAAAGTTTTTCTCTAGCACAACAAGCGCATAGCTCGGCCTCCATTACGAACCGTAGGCACAACTTCTTGCCTCTTAAGAAATATCAGTGGCATAGTGTTGAGTAATCCGCCTTCAACTTTTCGACGCTACCTAGCAACGAGGAGGAGCTTCCACGCTTCTTCTCTATCTTTTTTTTGTATACTCCAACCACCACGAAGGCCTAAGGCCTAAACACACATGGGGTACCGTGAGGCTATGGGGGATACAGGGGAAAGGGGGAACGCCACACGGACTCTGACGAGGGAAGACGTATGCATGCAACATGCACACATTCTGGCCGCGCCTACGACATCCGCTGGATGGTACCTCCGCGTTCGACAGTCAGAGATCGTCTACCACCTAAGGACAATCACAACATCCTTAGCCAAGTGAAAAATTTCTCTTGGGATGGAATACTACTGCGGCCACCGCTGCTGCCTGAACAATTGCGTAGCTAGGTTTTCTTTAGGGCGAAGAGGTGCAACTTCTTTCTTCCTAAGAAATATCAGTCATCTCAACATTCCCGTAGGTTAGTCATCTTAACAGTCTAGAAGCGCTGCTCCTTGACCCTAAGAACTGTCAATGTACTGATGGTCTATTGTCTTCAAACTTTACTAGACGCTGTCATGAAGCAAAGACAAGCTATAACCTTTCGTCTTTATCTTAAATATCACGTACCTGGGTTGCAGCTTGGTTTCCAGGTTCCAAGAGCTACCCTTGACTTCCAGTACAATAAAAGTTAAGCATATCCAAACCTCGGTGTAATAACTGTGATATACGGAAAATTTTTGACCTTAGACAATCAGTTTTATTTGGAGGGAGAAGAAATATCGCGAGTTACCACCCTGTAATATTGATTATGAAATCTAGTTTGGAGGTAGTTCATCTTTAGCCATTCTGCCCTTGGTGAAGACAAGCTGTGCTCCACGGTGCTAAGCAGAGTGACTGCCACTTTTCATATTTCTAGATTCATAATAGTTTGTAAGTATTCCTGAGCTATCCATTTATCAGTTTTTGCATTGCAAGCAAGTCTGCTCCGGTTCCAGCAACTAGACCCCACGTCATAGTCGTGACAATATTAGTGCTCCTCTTAACATGAAGTACTTGGCCTACCTGCATATTACCCCTATTATACCATTGAAGACTTATCATATTTATATACATTGTTGGTTCGATACTCATCCAGAGTTTAAAAGTCCGCCTATGCACATGGTAGCAGCGCCCTACTTTACCGACTATGGCGTATCGCCTCGTGTCGCCACACAAGCCGGAAAAAATAAATCTCGGACGCATATTCAAAGAAAAATTTCCCCAAGGTGGTAAATCAACTGCAAGCCGACAGTTGTAAGTATGCAAAGCCAGTCCTTGTATAGGGGGTATCACCAACCCATTAGCATACAGCGCACTTTAGCGTCCCCCTTTTTCAACGGGTCAAGTCAGCAAGTTGGAAGTCCATACTGCATACTATGACCCTTCTCTAATGGACAGTCTCAGAGTCCTTTCGTGCCGACAGGCTGTCGGCGATGTGGCTCTCTTCTACCTCTATGTCAGCGGGCTTTGCTCCTCAGACCTCTCCTCCATGATGCCGCAACGCGATGAACCATCCAGACAGACCCGCGAACATTCAGAAGTGGCCGATACGACCGCCCCTTCGTCCGTATGGTGTTGAAATTGTTATTTTATTGACAACATGTATTTAGGTTCCTTATTGTAGCCACAGTGTCCGGTATTTAGGCTACTATCTACGCGAGTGCTTTCAGCTTTGTTATAAAACTAATATGTCCAACCTGAGCTGTAACTACTGCATCAATACTACAACGGGTGTACTTGGAGTTGGGATTTTCTTTTACTTGCAGCAATTTTCAAAATTTTCAACATTTTCAACATTTTCAAAATATTCAAATTTTCAAAATTTTCAAAATTTTCAAAATTTTCAAAATTTTCAAAATTTTCAAAATATCCCAAATATCCAATTTTTCAAAATTGATCAAATTTTTCAAATTTCTCAAACTTTTCAAAATAATCCGCGAGATCTTGGAACATTATCAACATTATTAGCTATGGACATTTTCACAATGTTTGAACTGCCAAAACTAACAACGTCGTCAAAATGTCATCTAGTTGAACGAATGTTTCAACAACTTTTGCATTTTAAAATTTTTGAAATTCCTCCGGTGCTGTAAAAATTTTTGGAAGCTTCAGGGTTTTTAAAATGTTGAGGAATTTCATCATTTTCAACATTGTTAAACTTTTAGCTTCTTAGGCCACCAAAATTTCCGACAGTTGTATGATTCACTAAGGGCCGATTTCACCAACATTAATATTATGGACCAATGGGAAAATACTTTATCGAAATGCAATTTGACAGAAGCTGACAAAGGTCTCTGAATATTAGTGATTTCTATTGAAATATTGAATAAAATCGTGAAAATTCGACTAGATTATAAACAAGACCACTGTTTGATTTCAACAAGGTGCTTTTGTAAAGAAAAAACAGGACAACTTTCATGTACGAGTATTTTGATATACAGGTATGTTATAGGTTTACATTTAACAATCCGTTATCCCCCTCAGCGAATGGGAATGTGGCAAATAATAGGTCGATTTTCTTGCTATTAAATTTGGCAGCAGATTTGGACGTTTGTTAATGCATATGGCACTCTCGAATTTACCAGCTTCAATATACTGAAAGTTATCATTACATACCTGTTGAATAGTGTGGATTTGTCTGTATTTTGCAAGAAAATAGAATATAAAATACATTCCATCTAATTCATCATCTTCCTTCACGTCATAATACTATAATCATTTATTAATTTATGGGTTAATGAATTTCTTCAAAGCAATAAAAACATTATGTCCTCTCCATCCTAAAACACAGATAATCTGTGTAAGACGTGGCAATCCCTACATTTCCCTGATGCACAATGCAATAGTTACTATGGACATAGACAAAAAATTATGAAAAATGTTTCACAGATAATGTCCTTTTAAGTTCAAAAATCATCAAAACTAGTAATGTTTATTGTTTGTGTTTTTGACTGGCGGTCGTTGACTGGCGGGGATATCTATCTGTCACTCGAGGGTTGCCAAGTCTAACGACGATCACGTCCCGAGGTGGAGGGTGCGAAATGAATCTTTTACATTTGCTGGTTTTGCATTCTTTTCGTGAAAATTCACCAGGTATCATGATTATAAGCATCTTTGGTAGATTGTTCGATCCGGAATGGGAAAGATCTCCAATTTATGAAAATATTTTTGGTATCATCTAACCGTTGCAATCAGTGCAGAAACACTGTAACATATGATTTATAGCATAACCCGCTGCCCTATCAAGACAAATTTAACATACAGGTCGCGTAGCCGTGGGGATGCAGTGGTCGGGATGAATATCACGGCAGCAACTGATGATTTGGGCATGTCTGGTAAGAACGTATGAAGTGAAACTCGCTAGCTTCACAAATTTGAAGATTTTGTACGATTTCTTTTAAAATGATATGTCTGATTTGGCAGGGTAATGCCACTCGTTCTGACACAGTCCGGATCGAAAGATGACGATATTCGTGAAATGTATTGATACTTCTAAATATAGGAACCTATCGAACATCCCTACTGTCAAGATGTATAACCCAAGGTACCGACGGAGCTATTTTGAGGCGTCATGGAAGTAATTTTAAATTTTCAACTGAATTTTTTCAAGTGTTGTGCAATGATTTTGGGAAAAATGTCACGAATAGTCTTATAAAGCATAGTAGAGTATATTTCAACAGTTGGCGGAACCTACTCCACTGGGACCAGAAGGGTGTGAAACGGGATATTAATGCACAATCTGGCAACCCTATCGCACCGTCACAAAATGGCCGCTGACAACCGCATAAGTCACCGTGTTGTGATTGAATAGCATGAAATTAAGCCTTCAGAGTAAGTTTTGTGACTGGTACCGAGAGTTGACAGAGCCCACACATGTGTCACTCCTTGAAATGCAATAATCAGCTTTATTCAAATTATGTCTAATATAAATATAACCTAGAATGTGTACTCATGAAAAAAGAAAAATATGGCAAATTTGTAGTTTTTTTGCAGGTTTTATAGGTTTGCTGGTAGCTTTAAGGCATATATTTGGGAATTTATTAATCGCTGTGAATATAGTGTGGATGTTTGTTCAGTTCCTGAACAACGAAAAATAGTCAACTTTATGGATGTATGGATATCAAAAGACCTGAATGGTTTTGTGGGAATATCAATCTAAGGTGCCATAATGGTTCTGATGAACGGCAAGTAAATGAATGGATGTTTGGAAACGAGCAATATCTTTTGGTAGAGCCTGTCATTAAGTAGGTGCTTAATGGCCATCTGCAAGAGGTTCATAGGAAAAAACATCCAGTATCACATATCAATTGAAGAAAATAATGTAAACATGAATAAAAAATCAACAATAGTAATTATAACATGAATTTAATTCAAAAATTTTGACTGAATTATATGTAATTTCTTAATATTCAATAAGCTGGAAATGTTTCAATGACAAGTTGTCATCTCATACTTTGACAGTATTTTGTTTCCAACATTTCATAGCTATTGGTTGCTAAAATTTATTGATTGGAACTTAAAGCTCATTCGCTGTATCTGGCGGTCTGTTACCATGTAGGTGGAGAATAACGAACTGTTGTTGGTGAAATTGGGCCTTAGTGTTAAACATTTTCATGAGTCTCAATTTTTCAATATTTCAGAATTTTTGTGTTTTTCGAGACTTCAGTTTATCCTTTTCAACTTCGACATTATCAGAGTGGTTTGAAAACTTTTGGAACGATAAAAGAATTTGATGATCTAAGAATTTTCAATTCTTTCAAAATGCAACAATTTCAATATGTTGGAATTTTTTTAATTTTTAGGATTCTAAAGCTGCGTCGAAATTCTCAAGCTCAACTAGGTACTCAAGACTTTCATAATTCTCGAGACCGTTCAATATTACCAAACTCATCAATATTCAAACTCAAAAATCTTAAAAATATGTTGCTGAGCCATGCGAAATCTTAAAGATTTTTCTTAAAGCAACTACGAAGTTCAAAACACGTCCGTCCATCGAAACAAGGCGTTGACAGCACGTGACAGAGGATTTAATTTGACACTGTAAATACTTGATGACGTAGCCGTGTATCTGATCCCAAGACGGGAAAGTCGTCAGCCAATAAACCCTGGTGGCCCCTCGCGCTGTTGGGAAATTCTTCCCGGGAAATTTATAACGTTAGGTTGTGACAAGCTGCAAAGCCGCAAGACGTATCGCATCGGGGTAAAAATACAGTGACCTGGAAATATCGTCAGCTTTCCCGGCCTGGACAGGTATTATGGTTAAGGCCTTCCTCGCCATCAATTCAATTAAAATTTCTTTACGATGAGGAGTGCAAAATTCGTCTTGCAGCCCATTACACGATTACATGCTAAAAGAGATTTTCCTGGAACGAGAACAATTAACTTATTTCGAAAATGGAAATATATATATATAGTTCAGTACTTATTCAATGATGCCATCACGTGTGTACCTTAACTTGCATGAGGGAAATTGAACACTTCGCAAGCGATTCGTAAGACAGCTGCTTCTCGCCCTTGCACACACATACATGAATTGGGTGTTGGCGGATAGTTGTTCTCACTATCTGAAGATACATCTAATTCAGACAGTCGACATTTATGTTTTATCCTCAGGCACTACTATGTTTTGCTCATGACACACACGTTGTCATACCGATAGTTACGAGCATAAATGTGTGACTTTGATTCTAAACCACGAAGACTAGAGTTATGAGGTTAAACTCACAGTAGCGGGGGTGAAGCCAAAAGCATCCACGACGAAGGAGAGGCTATCTTGTAAGTACACTGCGCAGAAAATGAATTTGAGGTTTTGCGCATATGGCACCTCTCTCGTTTGTAAAGGATGGCCCACTAAGAATACGAGGTACTGTATCTAGAACCTATCCATCGTAGAGACAAAGACAGTTGTTACTAAAGGGGCCAAGAGAAAAACCTGGAAAATATTTTCAGATTTCTGAAATGACTGCTCTTGGCCGTAACTGCAATCTTGAAGTTGGGAGGGAGGGTATTCAAGATTCCCGTAATGGACACTCTGTATCTTCGACACGGCTGAGCCGACTTTAACTTGGGCTAGTTGAAAAGAGTTATTCTTGAGCTACAAATGATATATTTGAAGTTTTGTTAGTTTCATTTGTAACCGCTTGATATTCCGCATCTCGATATCTCCTTTCAAACCTACAATTTAGGCCGAAAAAAGTTTTTTTACGGAAATCCCATAAGTTTTTATTTTTTCAAGCAAATTCTTCTGGAATTCTTTATTATTCGTTAGAATAAAATCACCCTGAATATATTACAAACTGTCGCTAAAAGGTAAGTAACTAATGCTAATAACAAAAGGAATATTTTTTGTTTAAAAGCTTATTCACTATGTGTATATACGAAAAAGACAATTAACAGAAGCAGGCTATAACAAAATAAATACCTAATCAAAACATAAATAATCCTCAAATTGTCAATAGTTTCGCGTTACTTTGAGCAATTTTTGTGCTTACCAAATGCGTTTTACGAACAATGAAGCTGTTGATATGGTTGCAGATTATTGTCTTTAGAATACCGCAGTAACAAAAAGGGTTTACGTGACTCTATATCCAAATCGGCGTCTTTGCGATATGAGAGTTTTTCCCCGATTAGTGGCGAGCTTACCAAGCCAATGGTAGTGTTCGGCCTATGTTTCAAACGGCGAAGAATTGGAACGACACACAGTTTTTGGTGGTTACATCTTCAATGCCATATGCAATGAGTAAGCAAATCGACTAACTGAACCATGTGCGGAGCTGAAGCTCCACAGAAAAATTTCACGAATTGGTTAATGACGGACCATTGCTCTCATCCACCTTCTCAAAGTACTCCAATAAATTTGGCAAAAGTTATAAGCATTGTCTGTTAGTTACTTTATATCACCAAGATCCATAAAAGGTAAACTGGAAATTTTATGCACATGTTGGATGGCTCATACTGACAGCAACAACCATAGATTAGGAATACTAATGCGTTGGTGGGAAACATTTCGAAGAGGCGAGATGAATCTAAATAACGTGTGTCTGTGCTTACACGAGCAAACGCGCACAGAGGCTGCATTATATATGCGTGAGGGAGACGGATGCATAAAAATGATGCCGGTAGTTTTAGTGTGGGCCGCCTAAAACCGTGAAATGAACTATATAACCCTGCTGGATATTCCGTCAACCCCCCAAGGGTCTTTTCCAGAAGTACCTCCATTGGATACAGGCTTTAACTGCTGCTCTATTTGGATTTAGTACCCACAAGTGAGAGAAGTGTTGGCGCCAGGAAGGAACCCCCAGGATAAATGGAGACCTCCACCATCTGAGGTAAGGCGTTAGCCATTTTTTATACGGGTCAGCCGTTTTTCGCTCACCATTGAAAGGAATACGAATACGGGGAATTACCAGTAACCCTGTATACTGATAACTAGCTGTGGCCAGTGACTTCGTACGTAATTGTTACTAACATATAACATTGATTTCAATATTGCTATTATTGCAATGCGTTAGTAAATTGACGTTCAACTTGGATGCTTGGGAAATTTGGTTATTTTATTGAGCCCCCTACGAGCTGCTGAGTTAAGATCACAGGGAGGAAAGCTAACACATTATTATTACCATTCTTAATTCAAGTCTACTCTAAACAGAACCTCATCGTTGCCAATTCTTAGATATTAGAAAACCCCAAAACAATTGCTAACAAACTTGCAATTGCCCTTTGATCGCTTAATCTGGACCTGTCACAAAATGCCTCCTTGTCTGAAATATCCAGTCCACAGGCTACCTCCCGCAAAAATTCATGTTTTGTAGGTCAAGTAGTTTCTGAGATTTCGTGATTAATGTGTATCTTTTTGCTTTTACGTACATTTGCCCTTAGTCCCTTGATCCCGCCCTGTTGCAAAATCCGTTCCCAGCTCACATCACTTTACCAAATGTCATGTTCGTAGGTTAACGTTTGCTCCCTTAATCAGACTCTGTTGTGAAATCCGTTCTTAACTGACGTGTTCTGTCCATAAATTAACTCCCTACCAAATTTCATGTTCATACGTTTTCTAGGTTTCGTGATTAATGTGTATCACGTCTCTTTTATATGTGTATATTTGCCCTTAGCCATCTTATTCCGCCCCAGTTTATATGTTCTTAGCCGTTTTTTTTATTCATAAACTACATGTGTATATAATAACGTATGTTTTTCGAATATCGTAGCGGATCTGTTAAATTTCTCACAAGTACGAAATATTTGGATTTGCTTAGAAGTTCAAAACGTAGCCCTTCGTTTTTCGCATGAAAATATCAATTTTATTTCGGAACGGTTTGCGATTCTAGCCGGCAAGGTAAACTCGTGTATTTTGAAATAAAATGCCTTTTGGACGAACCCTTTAGATTGCTCAGTAAACTAGTAGTTGTGGCCGGAAGACAGGTGTTTTCTGATAAACAATTAGAAATTCTCAAACACTATTTGACCAACCGATTCCAATTTTGTTGTGGTTCCAGCGGTTTCTAGAGCTTAAAATAGGAATAAAATTTTATATAAACATAGGTCGACAAACGTCCCCTAAGGGACCTACGGTCTTTTAAATGGGCACCCCTGAAGATGGTTTTTCCTTAATATTTCCGAAACATGTCGAGATAAAGACATAAAATTTGGTATTTTGGCCCAGTTTTTTATGCTGGATTTAAAAATATTAACAATTTTAGACAGTATTGTTTGGAAGCGTATGTAACAGGGACGGACTCACGTTATTTTAACCCCAAAATTATTGTGTGATTCTATTTTTGAAATTCCATTTTAGAATTTGAAAAATTAGGTTTTTCTACATAAAAAAGGTACTCTTATTGAATATCGATAAATTGTTCCATTTTAGAATAAAATCAAACTAAACAATTCATCACATGATAGGAAATGTACTCCGAATTTAAATGAATTGTTGATTATACACAGTTAGCCATGACTGCAAACAAAAGTTGTTTTAATTTGTTATGACTTATTTTGACGTTAAGCTGACCTTTTTAGTAGTGTGAAATTATTAGATTAAAATCAAAATTTTTATTAAATCGATTTAAAGTGCCAAGATTTACAGACAGAGAACTGACTGACATGCATTTTGTGTACGGGTTTTGCAATGGAAGTTCATTGGCAGCCGTAAGAGAATATCAAAGAAGATTTCCCAATCGCAGAGTACCTGGAACGTCGAATGTTTACTGATATTCACCGGAATTTGTCAAACCATGGAAGTTTTCAGCGCATGCAGGGCTCAGGAAGGCCACTGGGAAATCATCGTATTGCGAAAATATGGATATACCTCTATCAATAGTAAGAAAAATTTATGAATACCTATTTGATAATTATCCTAAAAATAATAATTTTAGATAGGAGGAATGACAAGAATGCAAGGATTACATCCTTATTATTTTAAACGGGTGCAGCATTTAACGGAGGCAGATTTTTTACCACGAATCGAGTTTTGCCAGTGGATATTAGCAAATGAAAACACTATTCCTAGAATATTATGATCGGATGAGTCAATATTTACTAGAAATGGTGCTTTTAATTTCCATAACATGCATCACTGGTCAGATGGAAATCCAAAGTTGTTCGCCGTACTAATTTCCAACATAGATTTTCATTGAACTTATGGGCAGGAGTAATTGAGGATCAAGTAATTGGGCCTATTGTACTTCCCAATCTTCTTAATTCAGAGGCGTGTCTGAAATTTCTTCAGAATGAGCTCATGTGCGCCATCAGTTTCAAGAAAATATGTTTTTTCAACATGATGGCGCCCCTGCACATTTTGGACGCAATGTTCGAAATTGGTTCAATGTCAATTTTCCAGACAGGTGGTTAGGCCCAGGAGGTCCTATAGCGTGGCCGCCACGTTCACCTGACCTAAATCCATTGGATTTCTATTTTTGGGGGTCATTAAAAGACCTAGTTTACTTGACTGAGGTAAATACTCAAGAAGATTTACTTCAAAGAATCCAGCAGGCTGCAAATGAAATAAGAAGAAAAGGTTTTCCACTTTTCAGGCTACGCAATCATTAGTTCGTCGAGCGAGACTCTGTATCCAACAAAATGGGAATTTATAAATTTATTATTGTAAAGTTAGTTTTAAGTATATCCAACTGTATGTCTTCTTTTTTGAACAAATTTCAATTTCGTTCGTAGAATAAATTTGTTTCTTTTGTTTTTGCCTAAATGTTAGCTATGTTGCAATAGAAATATGTATTTATGTAATGTTGACCAATTATTAAAGTAATTTTTTCGTTGCCATGGCTAGTTATTCAACAATTCATTTAAATGCGCAGTACATTTCTATCATGTGACAAATTTTTTAGTTTGATTTTATTAAAAAATGGCACAATTTATCGATATGCAATAAGAGTACCTTTTTATATAGAAAACCCTAAATTTTCAAATTCTAAAATTGAATTTCCAAAATAGAATCACACAAAAATTTTGGGGCTCAAATAACCTGAGTCCGTCCCTGTTACATACGCTTCCAAACAAAACTGTCTAAACTTGTTAATATTTTTAATTCCAGCAGAAAAAACTTGGCTAGAATACCAAATTTTGTGTCTACCCCAACACGTTTCGGACATATTAAGGAAAAACCATCTTCAGGGGAGACCCTTTAAAAGACCGTAGCGCCCTTAGGGGACGTTTGTCGACCTATGTTTATGTAAACTTTTCTTCCTATTTTAAGCTCTAGAAACCGCTGGTAGAATATTGCATACTTTTTTCGGGACACCCTGTATATACAGGGTGACTTTGAAGTTGAGTCATTAATTTTTAGATAATGATTGTATACGGAAGATATACCAAAATACGTGTGTAAAAATAAAAAAAATTAAAAAAAAATGTTACCTTGTTTTATAATGTATCCTCCCGACAAGTATTTCAGTGCGGACCTGTATTTGATCGTGCGGTCTTGGAGCACCGGCATGCCCTCCCCTGTGAGGTCTTAAGTCACCTGATTCACGAGCCCTTTGTACTACATTAACAAAGGCACGAGGGGTTGGTTGCACTCAATTGGGAAACCGATCCGCATAAATCCGTGATGCCGCGGCAGCATTTTGTAAATAAGAATCATGTCCACAAGTTCAGCATTTTCGTAAACATGTGCCATTTTTTATTTCGTTTGAGCCAAGCAACAAACACCACTATTCACTCACGCGTTACCGTTTGACACATTGACTGAATACAACTGAACAAAATTGTAGTAAAAACATAAGCGTTTCAAATTCTTTCGCTTTTTTGTTTCCGATGCGATGAACCGATAAGGCGGATTATATCCGTTATTGCCAAACACGAGCACATAATATTATTGTTGAGACAGGGCGATACTCAAACTTCTAAAGGGCTATAACTTTGTTACTTTAATTTTACCAGAAAAATGTTATAGGAAAAAACATTTATTTTGATCAGATCTACTCACTGTTAAAATAAATGACTCAACTTCGAAGTCACCCTGTATATATATATATATATACATATATTTTCAGGTATTAAGGAACCGAGAACACGAGCATAAGCTCCATCTTTGTATATCTAGTTTTAAAAAACAGTAGTTACCCCATACTAGCTTTTACCCCTTATTTCAACCCCTTCAAGTCTAATTTTGACAACCAAAGTTAACCTACGTCTCACTAAAAAACATAATCGTATACAGGGTGTCTCAAATCCGACCCTCACCACTGGGATCTCGGAAACTGTAAAAGATACGAACTCGCTTAAATTGATTCAAAGGTATGCGTTTAGGTAACCCAACTAACAATTATCACCCCTATTAGAGTTGCAAGAATGATTATACAGTATTCCTTAAACAGCATTGTATACTGTAAGAACATTAGCAAGACCCTCTTAGAACAGCTATACCAGCGGAATGGGCACACCTAATAGGACACTTCAGTCATTTAAGAGGTTGTATAAGGGCTGCAGGTAACAGTTATAAAACAAAAGTGTAAGCCTTTTGCAGCCGCTATAGGACATTTGCGTCAGTGCAAGATTCAGTTTTGTCAACTATACAACTATTCTCTTACGTGATTCTACTTTATTGCAACCAAACTATTTCCTACGTATTGTATAGACGAAGTGAAGAATATATAACTAACACATTACAGTCATCTTGTTTACTTACATATCGGCCATTGTGAATTTCATACATATAATGTATATGATATATGATAAACTTCTACACTTTGATATAGGGCTATTGAATTACTTGCGCAGCAAATTTTATTGTGATTTTATCGTGCAAATTAGTTACCCAGTTTCTACGGGCTTCATATTTGATTCATATTTTGACAATGATCAAAAGTATGTCTAGATTTTTAAGATTGGAAACTGAACTTATCTGCGTTAAATCTTCCACAAATCCTATATTTAGACCCAATTGCACTAATGTTTATCACTTTATATCTGTAATTCCGAACTGAAACATAATTATTTAATATTAAATAGAGGAATAAATGTTTTCCCAAGATGGCGGGTGGTTGTGTATAATCATGGCATCGTCCATGTTGTCTTTAGGTTATTAGAATATTTTGGTGTTGCCTGTAGGTGTTATACAACAATTTGTCAAATGTCTGAAATGAAATACCGACAGAGTCGAATGATTTACCCAGAATTTGTACCAGATCTATATCTTCTGTTTGAACAGTTGATAAAACCTTTTGAACCGATATGCATGCGTTGTTTGTCTTAAAACATTGATTATTATGGCATTTTAACAAAAATATGACAGCAGAAAGTTAGGTTATGGTGAAGTTGTTCACCAACATATTTAGCATATGTAACAGTTGTATAAGTGCTTCCGTTGGGAGCAATTTATTGGCTAATGTAGTAAATTGCACAGCAAAGCAACAAGGCTCGGGTTTGTTTTATAAACGTTAGCATGGGTGCCACAACACAACCATTTTGACTAACTTGCAAATATGCCGTATAAAATAGTTGTATAAACGCTTATGCAACAGTTAAAAATTTTCCCTATAAGGTGTCGTATAACTATGCTATAAGAATATTTTAAACACCTCATTTTAGAGCAAATATGTTGCAGAAAGCAAATTTGCATTCCATACAACATTAAGCCAGCATTTTGGTGTTCAGGCAACAACAATAGAGAGCTTTTATGACTGAACGGTTCTTTTACCAAAAGCTTATACCACTACTTTGCTAGTTGGGAATTAACAAAATGCTGCTTAGAAAGCTTCGAAATTCATAGTACTTCCGAAGAGAGACGGAAAAAATCGATTTTTTCCAAAATCGTTTTAATTTTTTTCCTGACTAAGTTGTAGTTTGGTTTTAAAATGAATTCATCATCATCAACACATTGACACTTGTTCTCCGCTACAATACAGCCCGATTAGAACTTCAATATGACTTTTCGTCTCTTGTCGTCCAGTGTCCACTTTATTTCTTCTTATGGGCACCATATTGGATTTTTGCACAGATTCATAGAGTTTTTAATTCTGGTTCCAAAAATATTAATTCGTGATACATTGACATTACCAAACCTTCGTTATTTTAAAAAAGCAGAATTTCCTAGGTAGGCATTGACATTTTCACATAGTCATTTGTTTCATATACCAAATTTACCCCAAATCACCTTCATTTTTTCCTGACCTTATTTGAGATGGGATTCCAAAATAAGTGCACGTTGTCACTGTTACTTCTTCTCCTCTACAAGATGGCATAGTCAAACTTTCAATTTGACATTTCTTCTTTCGACTTCCATCATCAACTTTGTTTTTTCATAAGGACGCTATATAGGAATTTTGTACTCTTAAATGGATTTTACAGCCCTGTGAATTTGGTTGAATGAAAACTATTAGAAAATGAAAAAGTATGGTGAAACCTGAACACAGAAGGCAAATTTTATTGATGATAATAAGAATAATAGTGATACACGATTAGAGGTAAATCATAACAGATATTCAAAAGTTTGTCCGTTACTTTGTGAGCAAAGCCTGACTCTCCTCTGTACATTGTTGCTCGATTTATTTCTCTACTTGTCAGTCTTCCAAACTCCATTGCCACGTTCAATTCGAGGTCTAGTCTGGTATACGAAACCAACTAAATCTGATAAATTCAAGGTCTACCTAGGACTTACTATTTTTCTGGAATAACTGAGGTTTGGTAATATCGATATGTTACATATTACACATTTTAGAAATCAAAATTAAAAACTCTACTCATCTGCGTAAAAATCCAATATAGCATCCGTAAGAAAAAATAAAGTTGATGCTTGGGGCCAAAGACGAAACGTCATAACGAAATTCTGATTATGCCATCTTGTAGAGAAGAAAAAATGGCAATGTTAGCATGTAAATGAAGCTGGGAAAAATTAAAGTGACTTTGGGCTTCTGCCTGCGCGGCTACTTCGATATAAAAAAAAATCTTGAAATCTTGAAACAAATGACTATCTGATAATTTCAAGGCCCACCTAGAAAATTGTCTTTTTTTTAAATAACTGATGGTTGGCAATTTCAATGTATGACGTATTATACAGTTTTGGAATCAGAATTGAAACTCTATTCATCTGTGCAAAAACCCAATATGACGTCCATGAGAAAGAATAAATTCCATGGTGGAGGACAGGAACCGAAGCGTCATATTGAAATTACAATTATTCCTTCTTGTAGAGGAGGAAAAGTGGCAATTTATTTTAAAATCAAACTACAAATAAATTCAAGAAAAATTATAACGATTTTGGGCAAATTCTGTTTTTTCCGTCTCTTCCGGGAAGTATTTCGGATTTCGAAACTTTCTAAGCCGCATTTTGTTGATTACCTAAGTACGCAGCCTTGCTCCCATTTAAGCGACTTCGTATCTCTTACAGTCTCCAGTTTCTGAGATCCCAATGGTGAGGGTCGAATTTGAAACGCCCTGTATATGCTAAAATTCGTCAAGGTCGGTTCAGCTGTTTTGAAGTGAAAACGGAACATGGCACACGTGGCTTTTGTTGCTATTCGCTGGGTGCCTGGGTGCGTGGCGGATGTGCTTGATACATGCAATATGAAAACAAACTAAAACAACAGACATTTAAGCCCTGTTCGTACGGCTGTCGCCAACTTGTCAGTGATCGTGTCCAAGATCTCGCCACACAAATTACGTTTACTCTGCCAGACTATATAGATGGAAATCACATCGCCGGATCCCAGACACCGACAAGTCGAACGACGTTGATTTGAGTTGAGGAACAATATAAATTTCAATCGAACAATTCTCTTTTGACCTGACAAACGATGTAGAAGGGATCATATTCCACTGTCAGTTCGATGATGTCTTATTTTGTCCACCGCATGTTAAGTCTTAGATGTCTTTAGACCCATTAACTTCACAGAAGGACAATCAAACACCCAGGCAGGACTTCAATAGGAAGGATCCCTAGCCAGAACAGCAGCGTGTCTGGCAATGCAAACATCGAGGAGGACTAATGAGCCTTTGTAATTTAGGATCAGCGTCTTTTCCGGAATGCTTCTAGTAAAGTATACAGACTGGAAACAGTAGAGTCACTTGTGGTCAAACCATATTCTTCTTAGTGAAGGGCGTTTATGCGTTTACATTAATTGTCAAGGTTTTGATGTAGACAATGCGTGGACAATGTCAACATTACGTATACAATGCAAACAAGTGAGGTTAAGTTTCCTCTCAAACGTCAAAATATTAATGAACCAGAGTCGCTTTCCATTGCCGCATTTGTGGTACTCGGAGTAAGTCGGTACTGCCTACCACCTGTCAATACCATTTCACTGCTCTAGAGTGTCATGCACCTGAGCTACTCATTTTTGAAATCCCCTGCCCCCTGATGCACTAGCTTTTTAGTCGGTGATATATGCTCCGAAATAGTGGGGATATCGAAAATGACAATGTGTCAAGATTGTAAGGTTATGTTTTTTCACCGTTTTTGTTTTTTTTTTGTATCAAGCTCGCATTAAACCGATACCAGACAACGGAGGATGGTAAAAAAATGAAAATGTATGACCACAACGTACATTTGAGATATTCCTGAATAATAAAGATCACAGGAAAGCGTAAAAAGGAAAGTTCATAGCGGCTTGTAGTTGACTTCATCAATAGATAGACACTTTGAAAATAATTTTGAATATGAAAATATGAATTCGACGCATTTACCCAGAAACTTTACAATAATAATGCAGACCACTGTGTTACGTGCCAAAATCACGTAACCTTTTTTCTTACTATTTTGATCACTTATCAATAATTTGAATTTCTCTTTATTGATTATGGAGTACCGATTCCTAGACCAAACCCTTTTTCAATGATTTTCTTTTGGCAAATTCCATAGATTGTTGATTGTATAATTTCACACGTATTATATCTTTCTTTCTCAGCGATGCAGTATAGTGTTGAAATCTTTTGGTATCTAATGTTATAGTATTATTAACGACTATCTTCGAAATTTCCTCATAAAATTTTGTTGGTTCCTCAAAGAGAGTTGGCAACCAGTGCGTCATCTTATGACTTTACACGTACTAGCAGTATAGGAATACTTGGTTCTATCAAGATACCTCCTTCAAGGCAATGCATTTAGCCTTCTTTTAATGTTTACTTTCCTATCAAGATACGTTCTGTTAAAATTTGATTTACTATCAAGATACCTTCTTTTGAAAAGTGATTTACTATCAAGATACCTTCTTTTGGTTGCGTATATATGCGCCCAGCGACATTTTTGCTTTTGCCTTCCTGCGGAGATTGTGGTGTGGGTGTCGTTTCATTAGTTTCCAGATTCTGGATTTATGGAGTAGTACCCTTTTATTTAGTACCATGCGATTAGTTGTTTTGGTTTTTGGTCATTGTCCTGAAGAAAGTTGCTTAATATTTGCTTCCTTTTAGTGGAAAACCATTGCGGAGAACCACCATTCACCATTGTTTTGTAGCTGCCTTGTAGCTGTTTCGCAGCCGATTCTGTTGGAAGCCATCCCTTTCCCTAGATACCTGAAATTCTAAAAGCATCATCAGGCATCAATTGGATTGTCAGACAATTCTTCTGAAAATAAAGGCAAAATGTGTTCCACATTTTCGTTGTTACTTTGGCCGTGTGATGCAACTTGTCAACGTCAAACCAAAGCATCAAAGAACAGGTTAGGTTTTTATCGTTGCGTTCCCGTGCACGTTTGTTAGAGTAGTTCGGGAGCGTCACACTCCGGGTTAATACAACTCTCAGTTCAAAAGCACTGGAAAGCGGCTCAGCAACTACGAAAGTAATATTGAGTGCACTATAGGATAATAAAATCGATGATTTTAGGTTCATTTTGTTCAAAGATTTAAGAGAATGTTCCGTCGAGTGGTGTACAGATACACAGAGAAGTTGTCTTATCCATGTCGCTTGAAATCTCACAGGTAGATTAACTTGTATTAATGACAGATAACGGCCTTGGTGGTCTAATTAATAGTGATTCTGATGACTTTGAATAAAATCAGTCAAATGGCTCGATTCTGTTTCCGGAATATATTTTATTTAATCTTAGAAATGTCCCTAACTTAAGGCTACCACGTTGAATATATACATACATAATAGATATAATAGTAATAATAAACCGCTTTTATTGATTTTCATTAACAAGGAAATATGATAATATAATACAATAACAGTGGCGAAGTCTACCTTAAGCTGTTCTACTTAACCTCAGGACGGCAGCGCCCAATGAGTACACAATTAGGCCAGAATTAAATCAAAGAATCGAAGAAGTAGATAAACAAAAAAATATATGGTATATAAAGTTTTCCAAGACGAGTTTAGTGACAGAGGCATTCGCAAATAAACATACAAGTAGTTATAATGCCTTTGACTTTTTGCTATCATAACGAATTTATACCGACAGGAGCAATAAATTTTATGTTAAAGATAGACCTAACGACTTTTGATATCCACCTAGATCTATAAACAATAATGAAGGAATAAAAAAGAATTGAATTTGATGAGTATTATCTTTGATCCTACGGCATATCAAACAAATAACGTTTTTAAAAGCTTGAACCTTTGTGGAAGCTGTTTATACATCCTGATCGCATTATATATGAACGATCTTTGGAACATGGCTGTCTTATGCTGAGGAGCTGTGAAGTTTCATTCTGATCGTTCAGATGGTGAGCAAGTTTGCGAGGTATGAAATGTCTAACTATTCCTGGAGGATTTGGATTGTTGACACAATCTATGCGTAAAATTACACAGGTGAAGGCGCTATTACTCATGTTAAGCCATTACCTCTCTTTAATTTCGTGCGATATTGGGTCATACTTCCTGATTCCATATGCCAGCTTACAACAGCTATTTTGAACTCGTCGCATTTTCAAAAACAACATAAATCTACAATGGTTGAAATGGCTAAGCACTAAGGTACCGCACGATGTTTTAATTAGATTCCTATTTAGAATGTCAACTGCTGTAAATGATGATGTTATCTATATTTATACCTTTTCTAATTATCCAAAAATCACTTTCATAGGGGTTGCATGTATGGAAGCGAGCTAATTGAACTAACATTTGCTATTACATTTTCTACTTTGTTTACAGTATCTACATGAATACCAAGTGGTATGAAATTACAAAACTGTACACGTGTTACTATGGTGTCTTTTACATGGTGTAGAAAATTGCAGCTGCCTCTGTTATTTTAATAAGAAGAAGAGAAAAAATGTTGAGCTAAAAAACAACAAGAGAAGGATGTGGGTTAGGAGCTGGATTTCAAGAAGACATGATAGTGGTTTTTTTGCACAATTGGTGAAAGAATTACACAGCGAAGACATGAATTCATACGCTAACTTTTTACGCATGAGTAATAAGGACTATGAATACTTGCTTCAAAAAGTTGAACCATTGATTAGAAAACAAGATACTCATCTTAGGCTAGCTATTTCACCTTCAGAACGGCTCATGCTTACTTTACGGTTTAGCAACAGGTGAGTATTGAAAGACATGATTGCTTTCTAGGATGTATTTAACTTGAAAAGCAAACAAAAACAACTTCTAATTAAATCATTTTTAATTGTAGGAGATAGCTATCATTCCCTGTAATACCTTTTTTGGATTCCAGTCACAACCATTTCAAGGATTATACCTGAAGTTTGTGAAGCGATATTTACTGTGCTGAAAACGGATTATCTCCAGGTAAGTCATTTTCGTAAAACTGCGTGATTGGAGGAAGGTTTGTAGTTGTATTTGTTATCGGTGCCTCTTCAAACTTTCAACCGTATTTGAAGTTGATGGGTATGTACTCGAATGTGAATAAGTAGGCGACATTAAAGGTGTAAGTGTTCTTGATCCAGAAAACTCCACTTCATCTTCCTCGCTCATTGCAACTATAGCTTTCTGGATTATTCGTTTTAATCTTCTTTTTCGTTCATCAGAACGCAGCTGCCGTAATTCACTAGCAACATATTCACCAAATACGGTATACTCGTCAGTTGGTGCATTTAGTATGTTTTTGGCCTTTTCTAGCATTGCATCACCTTCCTCGTCCGTTTTTTCCTTGGCTTTGATTTTTAGTTTTTTCGAACGATGAGTTGTAGTATTTGATGTTGTTGGTTTTTCTATGCTTTGTAATTGAGACTCCTCCAGAAAATCTTCCTCTTGCGACGAAATCTGAAGTAAAACAAAAGTAGCGAATAAGCTTATTTATAGTTTTGTAATATTACTTTTTCTTTTAGATCCCAAACTCTCAGGAAGAATGGTATGAAGTTGCAAAGGGATTTGAGGAGATTTGGAATTTTCCAAACTGTTTAGGTGCTCTAGATGGCAAGCACGTGGTTATGAAAGCACCAAGGAATAAAGGCAGTCTTTATTTTAATTATAAAGGAACACATAGCATAGTCCTCATGGCACTAGTTGATGCAAAATACAAATTTCTTTATGTGGATGTCGGATGCAATGGACGCATATCTGATGGTGGCGTGTATGCAAACTGTTCATTGTCAAGATGTTGAATCTGAAGATGCACCTTTGTTGTTATTGCCGATGATGCTTTTGCCTTGACTTCCTATTTATTAAAACCTTTTCCTTTCAGAAACCCGGATTTGATCGGGTTTTTAACTACAGAATATCAAGAGCAAGGCGTGTAGTTGAAAATGCTTTCGGACTGATCTCGGCTCGATTTCGTGTTCTTAGACGACCAATAGACCTACCTCCAGAGAAGGTTAAAAAAATTGTACTTGCAATATGTTCTTTGCATAATTTCTTACTGACCCAAAAAAGTCGGCACATTTATATGCCCCAAATGGAATACTCGATACTGAAAATGATGGGAACGTTATCAATTGGAGTTGGAGAAATGGAGGAGATCCTATAGCTAATATGGTTGCTTTACAGACTACAAATGTTAGAAACCCATCGAAACCAGCCAAGAAGTACGAGAACAATTTAAAAATTATTTTGTATCCAAACATGGTGAAGTCGCCTGGCAAGTATAAATATATATAAACATAATACCATTTATCTGCTTAATGTAATATATGTTTCTAATGCTGAAAAAATGTTTACTCGCCGTATCCCTAAAGCTTGCAGTGCTTTTGGTGCTCCCAGAGCCACCCATCATGAACTGTAACGCATCATAAAATTCCTACTTACTTTTCCACAGTCTATCATCAGTTCCATCTCCACTTTGTTTTTTTTTAATTTTCCTTATCTCCGAATTCATTTGACACCTTAAATTATGCCATTTTCTTCCAACTTCGGCTTCAGTGTGTTTTTACTGATCTGCTATATTTTTTATAGCTTGAGCCTTTTTATCCCGATCTCTGTACTCCTTCAATATGCAATTCCAAAGTTCTGGATGTGCCTCGTACATCTCAATTAGCTTGAGAGTACTTTCTCTGTCCCATTTCATAGCTTTTTGGTCATTTACACTTGGTGGGGAAGCCATGCTTTCAACTAATCTATTTAACTCATCGAATAGAGCGAAACAATGCGAGAGTGATCTAGAGAACTAGTCTCAGTACTGTGTCCACTACAACCCTACCTAGACTAACGTCGCGCTACCGAGAGTATTACGCCACACTCGCTAGAGCAGTCTCAGTAATAAGTACACTATAGACTTAGTCTAAAGCGACTCTAGCTAGCGCAAATCTCGGGGAAAAATCTATAGTGTACACGTACCATAGAGCGTAATTACATTTCGTTTCATCCCTCGCAAAACTGACGCCAACGCGGGATATCTAAATTCGCGCAGTCCAATTCGTCAGCGGACCATAAATGCTTGGGCAGTAGATATCGATATCGTTATATCTGAATATTTGTCATAAACTAATACCGTTACTTTTTGATATCGATGATTCAAAACCTTGACATGAGCGCAATTTATAGCGGGGTCACCTTAATTAAAGCGTCTGACAGAACTTAAGGCCGGCGAGAGGTGTACTGGACATTACTTTGTAGTACTATCTTAAAAGTATACGGAGTCTCTCAAATTTAATTCTCTCCATTGGAGCCCCAGCAATGGTAAGAGATATGAAGTTGGTTGAATGGAGGTAAAGTTTCGTATTTAAAATATTAAGAAAATGGCAAGGTTTCGCAATTCTTACTATCTCCGAAAGTAACCGAATTATCCCAAATGCGTTTTTATTTCTTCCTGGCTTTATTCGAGATAGGAGTGCAAAATAAAAAACGTCATAATTGCCACTTGTTCTTCTGTACAAGATGGCATAATCAAAATTTTTAAATGATGTTTCGTCTCTTGTCCTCAATCATTGACTTTACTTTCTCTCATAAAGGCCTACTAAATATTTCCAAAAATGTATAGTGCGTCATGCATTGACATTGTCAACTTGAGCTTTTAGACAAAACTAGGATTGCCTTAGTTGGCTTTGAAAATGATCTTACCAGATTAAATAACCAATGCTTAAATTTTTTAGAAGCGTGTTTGAAGGACATTCAGATAATTTGCTCATTTATCCACTAAAACGAGCGTAATTTTAGCAGGATGGAGGCAATGGTATTTAAATGCAAGATGTGTGCATCGGTTTAGATATGAGGGATATGAAACGTGTTTAAGAAGCAGCAGCATGGTCGGGACTTATTCCAAACCGCTTCTATGAATTGTATAAAGCAATACTATTTATAATGCTTGCAATACGACTTTTAATAATACTCGTACAAGAGAGTTTTAGCATTAACTTTTTCTTTATCGGATGAGTTAAGGTCAACTACTCGTATAAGAAGAAAACTTTTTAAGATTTTTCAAATTTTATAATACTAATCCATGTCATGATATGTACGGTGAGCCAATAATAAGAGGTAATATCTCGGCAACCGCTCAACCTATAGCCTTCGGTTAAAAAACGACCAAAAGAAATTGCTGGAAATTTTCAGCTAGGTGGCGCCATACCGATTTCAAAAATTGAAACGCAATAATTTTGCAAAAATCATAATTAACATACTCATTAAATGGTCTTATCGCACTGACAGCTCCATTTCCAAACTATTTTGTTTGTCATTTAGGTTTTTCGGGCTGTTGAGCCGTGGTCGGATTGGATTTGATCCAGGGCTTTCTGGAGTCCCTTGAGTGACGTGTCTTTTGTGCTGTGTTTTTTAGAATTGGGAACCACGTTTTTTTAAGCAAAGCCTTCTTCTTTTCTATTGAAATTATCATTGTGTCTGTACATTTCAATTGCTTCTCTGTACATTCTGGCTGAGTAATGTGTGGATCTTGAACAGAGCTAGCAATGTTCCTATATCACCTAAATAGCATTTATTCACAATGGAGATAGAAGAGGACAATCAACTGGCCTTGCTGGACGTGCTGGTGGTCAGACGAGAGAACTTAAAGCTGGGTCACAGAGTTTACCCGCAAAGCAACAAACACTGACAGATATATACACAGGGACTCCAACCATCATCCCGGACAAAAAGAGGCGTCATTAAAAATTTAAAGACAGGGCGGCAATACCTGCGAGGGGAACTGGTTTTACATGTGAAAATGGTTTTATAAGCAGACGGCTATCGGAGGGAACAAATAAAACAGGTTTCACGACAAGAAAGCAGACTTCCGGCAGGAGACAAGGAACCACGTACGAGAATATCCTTCCTACCATACATTAAAGGCATTACGGATAGAATAGGAAGGTTGCTGCCGGAACACAACGTCAAGACTATCTACAAGCCGACAAATGAAATCCAGCAACTTCTAATAATAATAATAACAATAATAATAATAATAATAATAATAATAATAATAATAATAACAATAATAATAATAATGTCAGAAGGCGTGAAGGCGGGAGAGGACTGATAGAGCTTGAGTCTGCTTTCAACTCGGAGATAGTTCAGCTAAGCGAATATATAAGATCCAGTAACGATAAGCTTCTGAAAGCTGTTAGGCATCATGATGAGAAAAAACTGAAATACTCGCTTCACAGGGAAGCTATAAAAATCAAAGCTAAGTATCTCAATACTGATGGGTTCGGTCAAAACATAAAAGACATGATGCGCCGTAAAATCGAAATCGAAAAAAAGCAAGTCTTGAGAAACAAGCCTCTGCACGGTCAATTTTTCAGAAACCTCGATAAGCCATCCATAGACAAACAGGCGACAATGGCGTGGTTACAGAGCTCTGGACTAAAGGGCGAGACTGAGAGTCTTTTAGTTGTAGCACAAGACCAGGTACTAAAAACACGATATTATACAACAAACATCTTGAAGCAGACAACAGACAGCAAGTGCAAAGTATGTGGTCAGGCAGAAGAACATATCAGTCACGTAATAGCAGGTTGCAAGGTGCTGGCACCCAGCGAGTACACGCACAGGCATAACAACGTCGCTAGCTATGTCCACAGGACCATATGTAAAGATTTAGGGTTGCCCGTGGCTAGCAAGTAGTACGAGCACGTTCCAGAAAAAGTACTAAGTCTTAAAGACAACACCACTGTCATGTGGGACGTGCCTATTATCACCGATTGAACAATCCGAGCAAATCGGCCTGATATTGTGATTCACAACAAACAACAAAAGACCTGCCTTCTGCTAGATATCGCACTACCTGATGACACAAACGTGCTGCTGAAAGAATCTGAGAAGATCTCAAAATATAAAGACCTAGAGATAGAGATCAGTAGAATGTGACATGTTAGAGCTAAAACTATCCCATAGTAGTGGGCGCCCTGGGAACAATTAAAATAGGTCTAAACAACTATTTTCAGATGTTACCAGGCCGGCCCAAGGAAACTGAAATCCAAAAGATTGCATTGTTGGGTACCGCACATATCCTAAGGAAAGTGCTAGGGTAAATATCTCAGAGCTCCTGTCGAGCTCCGTGTTTACTCCTGAAACCGTCCAGAGACGAGAGGAAACAAACAGACCAACAATAATATAATAATATATTTATTTCCAACAGGTATACACCCAATCACAGGAAATTGGTGAAATCAGAACAAAATGGTACTATATATACACATGTATACACACACATATATACATATATATACATATACACATACATATATATAGACAATGAATCAAAAACTAATAACAAAAAAAAGAAAATAGAAAAACATCAGTGATCTGAATGAACACATAATGCATAGGTGTATCAACAATTAAACATTTCTAAAAAAAAAAAAGAGAAGAAAAAAACATAAAAGTGCTCCAATTGAAGAATAACAATAGATGACACCATCAACAAAACCATTTATCTCAATTGCTCCCTGTAAATGTTTAATATTTTATTAAGACTGTCGTGACATACATCAGCTCTGTTACAGATTGAATTGAATAAGGTACACATTACCATTACTGGGGATCTGCATAAATATTCGTCCGTGGTGTATCACAGTAAAATATGTGATTATGCCGACCAACTAATCTGGGAGCATGAAAATTAATCTTGCTCAGTAGGAACCCACAATCAATATGATTATTCATTAACTTATAAAGGAATGTGAGAGCTTGAGCGTCACGACGATTCCTTAGTGATTCAATGCCAAAAAACTCCAATAAAACGTCATGATCAAATCCTCTCTCTGGGTATCTACCACTGCACTAAAAACACCAATACTTAGAGCTTTACGTTGTACAGCCTCCATTTTACCGATTGCATCCTGATATAGAGGGGACCATACTAAGGACGCATACTCTAACTTAGTCCTGATAAATTAAAGATACAATATTCTTAAACAGTCCACATTAGAGAAACCGGACCAGTTACGTACACAATAACCCATCAACCGTGATGCAGATGATACTGTAACGGTTTCACCGTCCAATTGTATTTATTAAATCACTTCTCGATTTTCATTTCAGAATCGCAACTCATTAAGCCCATCTCTAGCTTTTTTACTTGGAAAAATTTCCGCTTGGAGCGCGCTTGATGCGGGCAATAACATCCACGTGTTGAGTTCCTGATGTGTGATCTTCCTCGCGCTTTCTTTTCACTTCAGCCGCCGATCTAACAACCACTGAGAATTTTGTTCTCTGTAGCATGAGGTCATATGGCACCATGTGCTAGCATTTAGTAAAATGTGTGTCTGAATAGGATAAAATGGTGAGTTTTAATATACTATACAGTTTTATTGCTGGATCTGCCTGTAGTTTATAGGTAATCGATATGTTAGTGGTTTATCTCTTGTACGATTTCAAAATATCCATCGAACGTCATTTTCGACTACTTCGATCATTTGCCATAACTTTAATCAAATCGAGGTAGAAATCGATCCACATCGATTTTACCTCTGTGTGCGTATATATATATACATATATATATTCATAGTTCAGTGAAATTATGAGTACGTTGATTATGAATATATTTGATATTGTGTTTTTATATCAGAAGCATGTGGAAAAATTTTTGATGACCACCATCTTGTTTTACGCTATTTTGCTATTTCATGATTTTATTTTATGAAAGGCATTTCCAATTCTCGGTTTGATTTTATCAAACTATGTAATGTAATTCTAACCTAGAAAATCGTTGGTTCTCTTTTGAGGCAGACTGAGATTGGAAATGCCTTGGCCATTGGGGCACGTTGCTAATGCACACGGTTCTTTTCAGATTGGGGCCACCCCCTTTGTCTTTGCCTTTGCCTTTGTCTTTGACTTTGCCTTCCTTTGTCTTTGACTTTGACTTTGCCTTCATCCATACTTTGGCTTACCTATTGCTTGGCCTATCACTTTGCCGTGCCTTCACCCATGCATGTGCCTTGGCTGCGCCATCACTTACAGCTTCAGCCTTGATGAAAATCACCTTTAAGCTCAACTTCACTGCATCCTTCGCCTACATCTAGTTTTGAAGCCACTAAATATGAGGTCACCCCTCATAACTGGGACCTCCACTTAAAGCCCTTGGCCATCCTCGCTTCAGTCCAGTCAAAATGGACCAGCTTAGCGAAAGATAAGTGGATAATCTTGTAACAGCGCCAAAGATTTAAATCTTTTATTTTGTTCTTTAAAATTTCAACAATGTTAATTCTCAAATGTAATGAAAATGCTTTTCTAGTTCAATAAAATCTGTTGAATTTTTGTGTTCTGTTTGTTCTTCTATCCTCTGTCATGCCATGGTCGACACACAGCTACACGCCTGTAGATGTCTTCATGCCACCGACTGAGCAACCGGAAGCTAATGGTAACCCCCTTTCTGTGATTGTGCAGAAAGTTGGAATCTTCATTGCATTCCATCTTTTCTGGACTTTTTGCGGAAAGGAAGGATTACAATACAATATCTGCTATGTGATCGTTAAAAGTGAGTTTGTTATCGAACACTACACTCAAGTCTTTAAAACTTGAATCTCTTCCTAAAATGCTTTCATTAAGGCTATAATTGTATATGATGGGGTCCTGCTTCCGACTATACGACACCACTTTGCATTTTTTGACATTTAACGTTAGCAGATTTCTGCTGCACCATTCATATATGAAGTCAAGCTTGCTTTGCATCTCCACACAGTCACTCGAAGAGTGAATTGGCGAAAATATCTTCAAGTCGTCAGCAAAAAGCAAGTGCATACAGGTTAGCTGCAAAGATAGATCGTTAATGAAAATAAGAAATAACAAGGGTCCTAAGTTCGAACCTTGTGGAACTCCAGATGTTGCTGTATAAATTTTGGACTTACTTCCACCAAATTCAACATATACTGACCTATCAGCAAGGTATGACCGTAAGAGAGTCAACATAGAGGCTGATAATCCTAACGCTTCAAGCTTTGCCAGCAATATATAATGATCAACCGATCAAAGGCCTTGGCAATATCTGTGTATATCACGTCTAATATCAGTAAAGGACCCTAGGGACCCCCTGAGCGGTGCCGGCATATACAGAATACCGTGTTTCTGTGATAAAGCATACGTAGGCACCACTTAATGTAGCTTTCAAACACGCATCAAGGAGCATGAGAGAAACTGTCGTCTGGGAAAAAATGATAAATCAGCGGTGGCCGAACACGCACTCCAAGACGACCACAATGTTCTGTTCGATCAAAATGAAGTCCTATCAACCTCTACCCACTACTCAGCCCGAATCTACAGAGAAGCATTTGAAATCTACAAACACAATGGGTGGTATGAATAAAAATGAAGTACCTTCTAATACTACAAGTATTAGCATTTTCTACAAAGTATGTACTTCAAATCTGAGAAGAAGCTACATTTCAAGTAGATACTTTTTGTTTTACCGGAACTTACTATATCAAGTAGTATTTACTGAAAGTACCTACTTCTTGTAGTAGATGCTACTAATTTGAAGAGGAATTTAGTATATGCTTGACTTTTGCGAAGTTGGTATAAGTGCAACTTCAGAGAGAATACTACGGTTAGTTTTGTTTAGTTTTCTTTGAAAATGGAAGGAATACGCAGCAGAAAAATATATAATGCAAGACGCCGCTATCATAATGATATTTTATATCATAAAATATTTCGGTAATTTAACAATAATATTATTATTGTTTTTAATTACTTTTAAAATTGTTATTCTTTTAGGTTTAGTAGAGAAAACGTATCTTACCTAGCGAATATATTTCTCCCAGAAGTAAATGAAACTCGAGGCGGGTGCTCTTACACACATCCAACAAATGGAAGTATTTTTAAGAAGCTTAGGTATGTTTCAATAAATGAAATAGGATAAATAATCTAATTTTTATATATTTATTTCAGGAGTCCCTGGATTTCAGCTAGGCGTTGGACTTGATGTTGGGATTCATCAAACAACCGTTTCAAAAATTATTGATAAGGTATCACGTGAAATCTGTAGCAAGAAAAATCAGTGGGTTAAATTCCCTGCTACGGGAGCTATGTTCAACAGAGCTAAAGATGAATGGGCAGCACATAATACAATACCTCATGTCATTGGCGCCATTGACTGCACTCACGTGAAAATTATAAAACCATATGTACATGGCGATGAATATATTAACAGAAAAGGAGTTTCTACAATAAATGTACAAGCAACATGTGATAGCAGAGAAATGTTTACCAGTGTTGATGCTTCCTGGCCTGGGTCTGTTCATGATTCTAGAATATGGTACAATAGTCCTATTTACCCTATTATGTATAATAATCAAAAAAGAGTTTGTCTTTTGGGTGATTCTGGATATGGTGTAACTCCTTGGATGCTTATACCTTTCAAAGATCCCATAACAAACATTCAAAAGTATTTTAACAGAATACATGCAAGAGAACGTGTGATTATAGAAAGATGCTTTGGCCAGTTAAAAACAAGATTTCCTATGTTGAATTATACAATCCGACTTAAAACAGATAGAACATGTCGATATATTATGTGTGCATTTATTTTACATAATTGTGCAAAGTTTTTGAACGATCCAGATGAACATTTTGATGAAATGAACATAGAAGAAGAAGCAGTTATGCCTGAATTATATGCCGAACCAAACAACGGTGAAGTCCGACGCCGAGGTATCCAGTTTAGAAATGAAATTGCAACACTAATGTACAGACAGCGTTGAAAAAGTAAATAAATATTTGGATTGTTTGGATTTTATACATATTTATATTATGAAGGTTCTGACAAAATAATTTAACCTAATAAACATGTTATACAAATAATAAACATAAACCTTATTTCTCTTTTAACAAAAAAAAAAACATATTAATCAGTAGGTATTTTTGAATCCAAATGAATTCAAAGCTCGCCTGTTGTCGTGCAAAGTAATCTTCTACGAATTGCTCTACAGCTCCTGCGGCCCTTTCGACAGCTAGAGCGGCCTTTTCTTGAGCTATAGCAGCTTTTTGTTGAGCTGCGGCAGTGTTGATTTGTTGAAGTAGTAATTTCTTTCGTAATTTAGCCATTAATTCTTTATCATCACAAAATGGTATTTGATTCTCTTCATCGGTCAATGATATATCAACGTCTTGACTGGTGCCCGCAGTTACACCTCCTAAAACATTATTAAATTAAAAATTTGCACCACAATAGTATTATGATTTTATATGGAGGAAAAGTGATTTTATGACGAGCCTGAATTAGACAGCCATGAAAATTAACTTTTCCTCCAAGTAAAATATGCTGTTTTTCTTCAAATGTCAAGAAATTAAACGCGGAAAAGTAAAAAGTGAAGCTCCGCCTGATGAAAAATAAAACTTCGTGGCCGCATACAAGTCAAGCAATAAATGATTTACTGACGTTTGAAGAAAAAATATATAATATCAAATAATACAGTACCTGGCACTTGTTGAATTACTGGATTCTCACTCCCATTCCATAGGTTGAAAAATTTTTTTTGCCACTCATTTAACTTAATTTTCCTATTTGCTGTTTTCTTCATATCGGTAATATTTTTAATTTTACTTTTCATATTATTAACTTTTTTAATACCTGTTTGCATCTAAATTTTGTTTTGTATTTCTGTTATACGTCTCTGTGAATTCTTTAAGTGCTTTGTCTTTGGCAGACTTAACGGGAGGTGTCATTTTTTTATCCAGAATAATTTTGTAGTCTTCTAACATCGTAACAAAGGCTAACTGCAAATCTTCATTTTGGGACTCTTCTTGATTTGGCATTTCCTCGTCGGAAGACATTTTAACGCGCGTGCCGTACAATACCAAGTATGTGAATATTTCAAATAAAATAAAACAACAAGTGTGACCTGTCGAAACTTGTGGAAATGAGAAGATGCTACTCAATTTAAAGCATTTACTTCGGAATAAAAGTAGATACTACAGGGACGATAGTAAGTACTTCGACGTAAAGCAAATACTACCGGAACTGATTGGATACTTCATGGCGAAGTATTTACTTTGAAGTAGATTCTTAAAATTGTAGTATAAGCATCTACTTCGTTTTTATTCATACCTCTCAACTTCAATAGAGAATAAGAAGGGCTTGCTTTAAACAAAACATGGTCCTCAATTCTGAAACACACAGCAGAACAACCATGTCACTCAAGAAACCAGAGCGCCCCCACCAGACAGCTCAGTACCCAGTCCGCCTATCGCCTATGAAACCCCGCCCCCATGCAGTTGACTGATCATTGTCACTTGACCCCGCCAAGCCGAGCACTTCGCTCTCGCCACCACTAATGATGGCTACCGCAGATGTAGCCGAAAGCTCTGGAACAAATCCAACAACCCGAGCACGGTCAACAGCCCAAAAAATCTAAATGACATTAGAATTAGCCGTGTATTCTTTTCATATTTTGCTTAGTTTATGGTGAAGGAATGGTTGATTGATATTTTAAAAAAAGTGCTGACAAATGATCAATTTTGCCGGATTAGTTCATTTTGTGGCCGCTAGATGGTGCTTCTTAGATATGTCCAGCGTTTTTTTTTGACAATATCGGAAGTTCCAAAAACAGCGATATAGTTGATCGGAAAATGCGTAACAAATCCTGGAAATGGCAAAAACCGTAGATCAACATCTTTATTCGTTATGTAAATTATACCAATGTGACACGGTTTTATCTATTTTAGAATTTATTTTCATGTTTTTTCATAGCCGCTGAGGAAGCGCAATTATCGCTGGATGTATGGAAAACGTTCTTTCTTCCATTATACCTGATAGTTATCGCAGTTGTCTTTGCTATATGAACAATTCATGAAATGCCGTGTTTTCTATCTATGTCTTCTATTTAGATTCACTAAGGGTGTGAATTATATAATCTTACATCAGTATTATAGCGGCTGTTTCGTTTCTGAATGAATCTTAAAATTAGAGGCATCCTAGCCACCATAAGGAGCCAGTGCATAGGCCGCTTAAGCGGGCCCTTATGCAAATCCACAATCCTTAAATCACAAGCCTCGTCCTTTTAACGAAGTTGAGAATCGCCTTGAGTCCAAGCTCCTTGACCTCCTGAGGGTCAAAAGGAATGGAACCCAGTATAGTCTGCCTATAGTAGCTCAGAGCTTCACAGCGACACAAAACGTGCGCCGAGGTCTCTTCCTCTACTCCGCAGCGTTCGCACAAGGGATCCTCAGCCACCCCCATCACGTGCAGGTGACGCCTTAACGTGTTATGGCCAGACAACAGTCCCACCAGCATCCTTAGGTTGGCTCTACCCAGAGATAGGCAGAAGCGTCCATCCTTAGCACTGTTTCGTTTAACAGGCAGTATCAAAAACATTTAGTTTGTCATGCCACTTCATATCAAGATTTTAATTACCATCTTGTAGAGGAGAATACTTGACAATGTTGTTGTACCTTTTATTTTGAAATGCTATTTCAAATAAACCCAGAAAAAAATAAAAACTGTTTTAGGAAAATTCGGTTTCATTCTCCCATCCAAGTGTAATTTTCTTAGTTCCTTAAATGCACAACTTTGCTCTCAATCAAGCGACTTGGTATCGCTTACCGTTTCCGCGATGCTAATGGTGAGAATCGAATACCCGGAATATAGTAATCAGTTGTCATAATTAATGCTATTCCTTTCAAACTTACCTTCTTTTTCTGATACCGGTAAGCTGACAACCACCTTAGCAGGTATGCCGGCATTCACAGTACATGTAAATGCATTCAATGGCATCTTGAAACTATCATTCGCAGTATCAGAAAATGAGAAATTGATTTAAATACTTCATTTGCTAATATGTTATCTTCAGTTTTATGCAGACAATCGGGGTTAGCTACGTCTTTAAAACTGTGACCGAATCTGGTGGCCACTTTTCCAAGACTTTTTGTGGCTAGAAAGGGACCACACTTTCGCAAGGTTAGTAGTATGCTTATGTCCGAATATGTAAGTGAGTGATTTTATTTCTCGAAATCTGTATACGTTCTGCTTCTACTGCTGGACGGTCGCCGCTTTCAAAACGAACTTTCATTAAGTCGGAAACGCTCTCAAAGGGATTATTGGCCGAGGGCCAATGCAAAAACACGCCCCAAAGATGATGAAAGGGTTCTATGGCTCCTTTTCGTTGATTTAATGAATCTGGAGTCGCAAGCTGCCTATTAAAATTGGTGTTAAAAGTACGAAAATATTTGTACAAAATACATAAATTAATTAAAATCAATTATCCTTGATTCGCTCTGCTTGTTTTCCGAATACTGTTCCAGATTCTACAGGACAATCGTTCAAACTTAGTTTTTTGACGTTTCAGACTCTCCTGATCATTTTCAGAAATATTTCTATACCAGGTAATAATTGAGGGGCTGTAAGGGGTGGGGAAGGATATATCTTCATTTTTGATGTTGTATATTATTATAATCCCGGTAATTTTCGCACCTATCAGCCATATTTCACATGTCATAAGTCATCCCGTTCTCGATAGGCGGCTCCATCTGCTATCTGGGCTCACCGCCTGACGTAACGATCTGTTTCGCTCATACTGCAGTGGTGCCGCGGTGGGTGCTAACCGCAGCTGACTATAGTTTGGCAAACGGACCTGCGACATCGGGGTATCGGTGAGGGGAAAGCAAAACATGGCTGGTTCCATTCATAAAATGCCAGCGGCGTGCGGTATTTTATAAATGTTTGGGATTATTTCATAATTGGTTCATATTTAGTAAACTATACGTTTATGTTTCACTTTAAATTTGGGAAGTATCTCAATAAGCCCACAATGATATGGAGCATTGTCCATAAATAATAAATAAAGTCTCGGGTAAAATCAAAAAATAGGTGTTCTCTACAGTCTACACCATGTAAAAAAACACTTGAGTTTGTTTCTACACTTCAACAAACGGAAAAATGTCTACTCACTTCCCAAAATAGCCACAATTCAAAAAATCATGATAACTGCGCGATTTAAAACCTAACTTGAAAATCAAGCTAGCGGTTTTGTCAAAGCCGTAAATAAAATATATTTTTCAAATACAAATAGATACTTAACGTGGTTTTTTACCTTGAGAATATATATATATATATATATATATATATTATACATCCGTGATCTTATAATATGCTCATTTACTTTAAAAAGTGCCACAGCCGAAACATGACCAGTATTAATTTTTATTTATAATTCGCATCTTTCTGGATTCCTATTGTTGCAATTTTGGACTGTTGATGCGGATATTTCTAGAGCATCGGTGTCGCTTAAATAGAAACAAAGAGCTTTAAACATATTTCATATCCGTTTAACTTATAACCTCTGTAATAAATAATACTTACATTATACAGCATTTCAAAATTACATTTCACCTATTGAATTAGCATTGGTGTTCGTCAACTTCATCATTATCATCATCGTCACTGTCGTCATCAGTTTCGCTGTCGTCATCTTGCCCTATAGTTATTATAAATGGTTCCATTTCCTCCATAAATTGATCATTTTCCCAAAATTTATCTCAATGTCCCAAACATGTTGACCAAATGTCTGCCAATCATTTATGGATATTAAGGACATCGCTTCCTGATTAACTTCTTTCAGTGCGGTTAAACTGAAGTTTCAGTGGTATTGCGGCTTCTATATGAAATTTAAGCTTTGCCCAAGCTAATTCTATTGGGTTTAGCTCGCATAAATAAGGAGGTGTTCTTAGAGGAGTATGTCATGTGATCTTATGATCCGATCAACTACATAATTTTTTTGGTTGTCAGGGGGCTTATGAAGTAAGACCAGATCGAACAAGTCATATTTCCTGGCAGTTGCCTCATGTTTTATGCCTATAAAATATTTTTTGTATAGTTTGATATGTACATGCATGGTTTGAGTCATAAGTACCTTTTTCTTGTCAACCAGGCCATTATATCTTTTTTCGAAGATGATTTGTCGGGGTTTTAATCTTCCTGGACGAATGATATGGAGCAGCGTGTGAAATTT